>RXID01022280.1:38005-118177 GCA_005019695.1 Trichopus zeylanicus subsp. travancoricus | reverse complement strand
AGTGATAGAAGTTGTAGCATTAGTAGCTGCAGTAGCAATAGTAGCAGTTATAGTAGTAATAGTAGTAGCGTTAGTAGCAGAAGAAGCAATCGTTGTAGTGGTGGCAGTAGTAGCCATAGTAGCTGAAGTAGCAGTAGTAGCAGTCAAAGCTGTATAAGCAGCAGTAGTAGTAGTAGCTATAAAAGTTGCAGCAAAACAAGTAGTAGTAGCAGTAACAATATTATTAATAGTCATAATAGCAATAATAGTAGTAGCAATGGTAGTAATAGCAACTATAGTAATAGTATTAGTAGCAGCTATAGTAGTAGGAGAGGTGGTACCAGAGTAGTAGTAGTAGAAGCAGAAGAAGTTACAGTTGTAATATTAGTAGTAGCAGTGGTGGTAGTAGTAGTAGTAGCACTAGTAGCAATTGCAGTAGCATTAGCTATTGCAATAGTAGTAACCGTAGGAGTAGTGTCTGTAGTATTTCTAGTACTTGTTGTTGCTATAGCAATAGTAGTAGTAGTAGCAGCAGTAGTAGAAATCGTAGTAGTAGCAGTAGTAATTTTGGTGGCAGTCAAACTGCTGGTAGCAATAGTGGTAGTAGTAGAAGTAGTAGTAGTTATTGTTGTTGTTGTTGTTGTTATAGTAATAGTAGCAGTAGTTGCAGTAGCAGTAGAAGTAATATTAGTAGCGGTAGTAGTTGTAGTGGCGTCAAAGAAGTGGTAGCAGTAGTAACCATAGTAGTTGTAGTAGTAGTAGCAGTCGTACCAGTAATAACAGCTAAAGCAGTAGTAGTGGAAGTAGTAATAAAGCTAGAAGTAGCAGCAACAGCAGCAGCAGCAGCAATAGTAGTAGTTGTAGTAGTCCTTATACTAGAAGCATCATCAACAGTAGTAGTAGCAGTAGTTGAGCAACTATAGTAGTTGTAAAGGTAGCAGTAGCATTAGTTATAGCAGTAGAAGTGAGAGTAGCAGTAGTAGTAGTAGTAGTTGTTGTTGTTGTTGTAGTTGTAGTAGTAGTAGTAGTAGTAGTAGTAGTAGTAGTAGTAGTAGTAGTAGTAGCAACCATAGCAGTAGCAGCAGCAGTAGTAGTAGTGGTAATAGTAGTAGCAGTAGTAGTTACAGCAGCAGCAGCAGGCAATAGTAGTAGTAGTATTAGTAGTAGTTATGGTAGTACTAGTGTCAATAGCTGTGGCGATAGTAGTAGTAGTAGTAGTAGTAGTAGCAGCGGCATTAGTAGTAGTCATAGTAGTAGGCATAGTAGCGCTAGCAGTAGCAAAAGCAGAAGTTATAGTGGTACTAGTAGTGGAGGTAATAATAGAAGCAATAGTAGTTGTAGCAGCAGCCATAGTAGTAGCAGCAGTAGTAGTAGTTGTAGTAAAAATAGTAGTAGTAGTTCTACCAGCAGCAACAGTAGTGGTAGTTGTAGTACTTGTGGTAGATGTAGCAGCAGCAGGAGTAGCTACAGTTGTACTAGTAGTGATAGCAATAGTAGGAGAAGCTATAGTCATAGTTGTAGTTGTAGTAATAGTAGGAGATGAAGCCTTAGTGGCAGCAGTTGCAGTATTAGTTTTGACCATAGTAGTTGTTGTTGTAGTAGAAGTACCAGTAGTTGTTATAGAACTAGTAGAAGTAGCAGTGGTAGCAGTAGTTATTATACTAGTCGTAGTGGTCATAGTACTAGTGGCATTAGTAGCAGTACCAGTAGCAGTAGCAGTAGTAGCAGTAGCAATAGAAGTAGTAGCAGTAGTTGTAGTAATAGTAAAAGTAGTAATCGTAGTAGGAGTTTCTATAGTAGTAGTAGTCGTGGTGGTTTAGCAGTGGTTGTAGCAGTAGTAGTAGTAGGAGCAGCAGCAGTAATAGTAGTAGTAGTAGTTGTTGTTGTTGTTGTTGTTGTTGTTGTAGTAGTAGTAGTAGTAATAATAATAGTAGTAGTAGTAGTAGTAGTAGTAGTGGTATTAGTAGTAATAGATGTTGTAGTAGTACAAGTAGTAGCTGGAACAGTTGTAGTAGTAGTAGTAGTAGTAGCTGTTGTTGTTGTAGTAGTTATTGTAGTAGTAGTAGTAGTTGTTGTTCTTGTTGTTGTAGTAGTTATTGTAGTAGTAGTAGTAGTAGTAGTAGTAATAGTAGTAGCAGTAGTAATAGCTGTAGCAGTCGTTGTAATAGTAGTAGTAGTTGTAGTAGTATTAGTAGAAGCAGCAGCAGTAGTAGTATTGGTAGTTGTAATTATTGTGGGAGGAGTCGCAATAGTGGTGGTAGTAGTAGTTGTAGCAGTAGTAGTCATAGTGATAGTTGTATTAGTAGTAGTAGCAGTATGAGAAGTAGTAGTATTAATAGGGTAATTGTAGTAGTAGTAGGGGTACTAGTAGTAGTAGCAGCAGTGGTAGTAGAAAGAGAAGTTGTACTAGTAGTAGTAGTGCTAATAGTAGTAGCAGCAGCAGTAGTAGTAGTAGTAGAAGTAGTAGTGGCAATTGTAGTTGTTCTGGTTATAGTAGTTGCAGTAGTAGTAGTAGCAGCAGCAGCAGCAGTAGTTATAGTAGTAGTAGTAGCAGTAGTAGTAATTCTGGTGGTAGTAGCGGTAGTTGCAGTTGCTGAAATAGTAGTAGTCATAGTTGTAGTAGTCGCTGGAGTAGTAGTAGTAGTAGTAGCAGTAATAGCAGTAGCAGTAATAGTAGTAGTAGTTGTAGTAGTAGTAGCAATAAGAGTAGCAGTGGTAAAATTAGTAGCAAGAATAGGAGTTGTTGTAGTAGAAGTATTTGGAATAGTAGTAGTAGTTGGAGCAGTATGAGGAGAAGGAGGAGGAGTAGTAGTAGTAGTACTAGTTGTAACAGTAGCAGTTATTATAGTAGTAGTGGTAACAAATATTGTAGTAGGAATAGTGGTTGTCGTAGCAGGAGTGGTAGTAGTTGAAGTAGTAGTAGCAGTAGTAGTAGTAGTAGCACAAGTAGTAGTAGGAGAAGTAGTAGTAGTATGAGTAGTAGTAGTAGTAGTCGGAGTAGTAGTAGTAGGAGTAGTCGTAATAGTAATAGTAGTAGTTGTAGTATTAGTACTAGAAAAAAGAGTAGTTGTATTAGAAGTAGTTGCTACAGTGGCAGTAGCCGCAACAGCAGGATTAGTAGCTGTTGCAGTAGTAATACAAGCAGTAGTTGTAGCAGGTATAGAAGTAGGAGTAGTAGTGGTAGTAGTACTCACAGTAGCGGTAGTAGAAGTAATAGTTGTAGTAGCAGTAGTAGTAGTAGTAGTGATAATAGTAGAAGCAGCATTGGTTGCAGTAGTGGTAGCAACAGTAGTAGTAGTTGTTGTTGTGTTAGTTGAAGGAGGTGTAGTAGTAGGAGTTCGACAGTAGAAGTAGTAGTCAAAGTAGTCGCAGTAGTAGCAGAAGTAGTCGCAGTAGTAGCAGAAGTAGAAGCAGTAGTAGAAGTAGCGGTAGTCATTGTAGCAGCTATAGTAGGAGTGGTAATTATTTTGGTAGTTGTAGCAGTAGTAGTAGCAGTTGTAGAAGTAGGGCGAGAGGATGTAGTAGCAGCAGCAACAGTAGTAGTAGTAGTAGTAGTAGTAGTATTAGTAGTCTAGTAGTACTTGGAGGAGAAGTTGTAGTAGCAGTAGTAGCAGTAGTTGCAGCAGTAGTAATAGTAGTAGTAGTAGTGGTAGTAATAATAGTTGCAGTTGCAACTATTGCAGTAGTAGCAGTAGCAATAGTAGTAGTAGTAATATTAATAGTAGTTGTCATAGTAGCAGCAGTAGTATTGGGAGGAGTGCTTGTAGTAGCAAACGAAGTTGTTGTAGTAGTAGTAGTTGCAGTACTAGTAGTAGTAGCAGTCGTAGTAGTAGCAGTAAAAGTAGTAGTAGTTGCTGTAGTAATAGAAGTAGTAGTAGCAGTAGTAGTAGCTATAGTAGCAGCAGTAGCTGTTGAAGAAGTAGCAGTAGTAGTACTACTAGTAGTAGTAGTAGCAATAGTTGTAGTAGTAGTAGTAGCAGCAGTTGTAGTAGTAGAAGTAGTAGTAGTTGTTATTGTAGGAGTAGTAGTAGTAATTGTTGTTGTTGTTGTTATTGTAGAAGTAGTAGTTGCTATTGTAGTAGAACTAGTAGTAGCAGTAGTTGTCATAGTAGTGGTAGTAGCAATCATTGTAATAGTAACAGTAGTAGTAGAAGCATTAGTAGCTGCATCAGTAGCTGCATTAGTTGTAATACTAGTAGTAGCAGTGGCAATGGTAGCAGTAGAAGCAGTTGTAATAGTAGTTGTGTTAGCAGAAGTAGCAGTACTAGCAGTACTAGTGGTAGTAGCAGTACTTGTAGAAGCAGTAGTAATGTAGTAGCAGCAAAAGTTGTAGTAATTGTAGGAGGAGGAGGACTCGTAGTAGTAGTAGTGGTGGTAGCAACAACAACAACAACAATAGTAGTAGTAGTAGTAGTAGTAGAAGCAGCTGCAGCAACAGCAGTTGTAGTAGTATTACAAGGAGCAGTAGTAATAGTATTACTAGCCATACTAGTAGTAGTAGTAGTAGTAGTAGTGGTGGTAGTAGTAGTAGTATTTCTAGTAGTACTAGTAGTAGCAGTAGTAGAAGTAGTAGTAGTACCAAAAGTAGTAGCAGTAGCACTAGTTTTTAGTATATCAGTTGTAGTTATAGTAGTAGCTATTGTAGAAGGAGTAGTAGTAGGAGTAGTAGTTGAAGTTGTAGTAGTCGTAGAAGTACCAAGAGTAGTATTAGCAATAGCACTAGTTGTAGTAGTAGTAGTAGCAGTAGTAGCAGCAGTAGCAATAGTAGTAGTAGTAGTAGTAGTCGCAATAGTCATAGCGGCAGCAGCAGTAGTAGTAGTAGTAGCAGTAGCAGTACTAGTCACAGAAGTAGTAGTAGTAGCACTAGTTGTAGTAGTCTTAGTAGTAGGAGAAGTAGAAGGAGTAGTGGTATCAGTTGCAGCTACTATCAGTAGCAATAGCTGCAATTTCAACAGCAGCAGTCGTACTAGTAGTTGCAGTAGTAGCAGTCTCAGTAGTAGTAGTAGTAATAGCCATATTAGTAGTAACAGCAGCAAGAGCAGCAGCAATAGTAGTAGTAGTATTAGTAGTAGTTGTAGTCGCAGAAATAGAAGCGATAGTAGTAGTGGTGGTAGTAGTAGTAGTAGTAGCAGCAGCAGTAGCGGCAACGGTGGTTGTAGTTGGTGGAGTAGAAGTTGTAGCAGCAGTAGTTGTAGTAGTAGCCACAGTAGTAGGATTAGTAGTCGTAGAAGTAGTAGTAGTCAAAGTAGCAGTAGTAGTGGTGGTAGTAGTAATAGCAATATTAGTTGTAGAAATAGGAGTAGTTGTAGCAGTAGCCATAGCAGCAGCAGTTGCCGTATTAGTAGTAGGAGCTATAGTAGCAGTTGTAGTAGTAGTAGTAGTACTAGAAGAAGAAGAAATAATAGTAGTATAGTGGTGGTAGTAGTAGTAGTAATGGTAGTAATAGTGGCAATAGAAGTAGGAGGAGGAGGAGGAGGAGGAGGAGGAGGAGGAGTAGTAGCAATAACAACAAAATTAGTTGCTGTAGTAGTAGTAGTGCTAGTAGTAGTAGTACTAGTAGTAGTAGTAGAAGTAGTAGGACTTGGAGTAGCAGTAGTAGTACTAGTAGTAGTAGTAGCAGAAGTTGTAGTAGTCGTAGTTGTAGTAGTAGTAGTAATTCTATTAGTAATTCTATTGTAGAAGTAGTTTTAGTTGTAGTAGCATTTTGAGTAGCAGTAGCAGTAGTAGTATTAATTATAGTAGTTATAGTAGTACTAGTAGTAGTAGAAAAGTAGTAGTAGTAGGAGAAGTTGTAGAAGTAGCAATGGTAGCAGCAGTGGTAACAGAAGTAGTAGCTATAGTAGTAGTACGAGTAGCAGTAGCAGTAGTAGTAAAAGTTGTAGTATTAGCAGTAGTATTGGCAAGAGGAGGAGTAGTAGCACTGGTAGCAGCAGTAGCAGTCGTAGCAGCAGTAGTAGTAGTTGTAATAATAGCAGCTGCAGTTGAAGCAGTTGTAGCAGTAGCAGTAGTAAGAGTACTAGTAGTAGCAGTTGTTGTTGTAGTCGTAGTAGTGGTAGTGGTAGTAGTCACAGTAGTAGTAACAGTAGTAGTTGTTGTAGTTGTAGTAACAACAATAATAGTAGGAGGAGATAGAGTAGTAGTAGTAGTTGTTGTTGTTGCAGGAGTACTACTAGTAGTAGTAGTATCTGTTAGAGTATCACTAGTATTAGCAATTGTAGAAAAAGTAGAATTTGTGGTAGCAGTAGTAGTAGTAGCAGTAGCTGTATAAGCAGTAGTAGCAGTAGTAATCACTGTAGTTACAGTAGTAGCAATTGTATAAGTAATAGTAGTGGCAGTAGCAGCAGTAGCAACTTTTGCAGTAGTAGTAGCAGCAAAACTAGCAATGGCCGTGGAAGTAGTAGCAGTAGTAGTGGAAGTAGTAACTGTAGTAGCCGTAATAATAGCAATAGTAGTAGTAGTGGAAGTAGCAACAGTAGTAGTAGTAGTACAAGAAGTAGCAATGGTTGTAGTAGCAGTAGTACTAGCAATAGTGATAGTACTAGCAAAAGCAACAGAATTACTTGGGCTACTACTACTATTATTTCCTACACCTATCACTACTACCACTTCTCCTACTCCTATTGCTTCTACTATCACTTCTACTACTACTATTATTACTACTTGTACACCTATTCCTACTCTTGCTACTACTACTACTACTCCAACTCCTACAATAGCTACTCCTAATCCTGCTATTATTGTAGTTTCTACTACAACTTCTACTACCGCTACTACTGCAGTTGCTGCTGCTACTTCTACTACTACTCGTACAACAACTACTTCTACTACGACCACTACTGGTCTTAGTACTATTGTTGTAGCTGCTGCTATGACTGCTTTTATTATAACTACAACTAGTACGACTACTACTACAACTGCTACACCTACTACAATTGCAACTACTACTACAACATATTCTACTCCTACTAAAACTACTACTACTAGTACTACTACTTGCACAAATTCAACTACTACTGATATTACTTCACCTGCTACTACTACTGTAGTAACTACTATAATTACCTCTACTGCAACTGCTACTACTACTAGTACTACTACTATTGCAACCACTGCTACTACTACTACTGCTACTACAACTGCTAGTCCTTCTACTACTACTACTGTTAGAACTACTACTATACCTACTAAAACTACTACTGCTGCTGCTGCTGCTGCTCCTACTATTAGTACTTCTACTACTACTACTATTACGCCTACTCTAACTACTACTATTAAAACAACTACAAATACTACTACTACTCTTGCTACTGCTGCTACTACTACTACTAATACTACTTCTCCTACTACGAGTAATACTGCTACTATTACTACTACCATTATTGCTACTGCTACTCCAACGACTACTAGTACTATTGCTACTAACGCCTTTGCAACTACTGCTACTATTACTGCTACCTCTTCTACTATTAGTACTACTATTTTTACTACGACTACTACTATGGCTACTACTGCTACTACTACTACTATTACTACCACTGCTTCGAGTGCTACTACTGCTACTACTACTACTATTACGACAACTGCTACTACTACTAGTCCTACTCCTACTACTTCTACTACTACAGCAATTGCTAAAACTACTACGACTCCTAGTATTTCTACTACTACTTCAACTATTACTATTAATACTACTACAATAATAACAACTACTGCCATAACTACAACTACTACTTCTACTACTACCTCTAATACTACTACTACTGCTACTGTTACTACACTGCTACCACAACAACTACTACTAATACTACAACTACTCCTACGACTACAACTATTACTACAAATAATATTACTATTGCAACTGCTACTACTACTACTGCTTCCATTGCTACTACTGCTACTAATACAGCTACAACAACTTTTACCACTACCATTGCTACTTCTACTACTACTACTCCTCCTACTACTACTCCTACTACTACAACTACTACTCCTACTACACCTATTGCTACTAGTACTACTAGTACTACTACTGCTGCTTTTACAACTGCTACTACTACTATTACTACTACTCCTACTCCAACTACAACTACTACTACTGCAGCTGCTGCTACTTCCACCACTACTACAACACTTACTATTATTTCTGTGACTACAACTACAACAACTACTACTACTCCCACAACAACAACTACTACTATTGCTACTACTACACCTACAATTACAACCACTACTGCTACTAGTACTACTTCTGCTTCTACTACTACTACTGTTTCTAATACTACTAGAACTACTACTAATACTATTGCAAATACTACAACTACTACAACTACTACAGCAATAGCTATTTCAGCTGCTACTACTATTCCACCTCCTACTACAACTACTGCTACTACAACAACTACTACTCTCATTACTGCTACTACTACTATTGCTACTACTGCTACTACTACTACTACCGTTACTACTACAACTACTAAAACTTCTCCTACTACTACTACTAATACTCCTGCTACTACTACAACTAGTGTTGGGACTAGTAGTACTTCAACTAATATAACTAGTACTACTACTACTGATACAACAACTACTACTCCTATTGCAACCGCTACTACACCAACTGCTACTACTACTATAGCTACAACTTCTACTACTGCAACAACTACTACAACTACTACTACTACAACAGCTCCTGCTTCTGCTACAACAACAATAACAACTACTGCTACTACTCCTCCACCTAATACCACAACTACTACTATTACTACTACTAAATGCTACTATTACAACAACTACAAGAACTACTGTTGCTGCTGCTACTACTGCAACTGCTACTACTACTACCTCTACTACTACTACTACTACCGCTACTATTACTACACTAATACTACAACAACAACAACAACTACTACTACTACAACAACTACAACTATTACTACAAATAATACTACTGCTGCTAATAGTACAACTACTAAAACTTCTTCTACTACTACTACTATACTACTACTATTGCTACTACTGCTTCTTCGACTACTACCATAATAACTACTGCAACTACTTCTAATACTACTATTGTACTACTACTACTACTACCCCTACTACTACTACGGTTACTATTTCCACTACAACTACAGCAACGACTACTGCTAATACTACCACAACTACAGTTGTTGCTACTGTTGCAACAATAACAGCAACAACTACTACTGCTACTACTCCAACTACCACATCTATTACTACTGCCTCTACAAGTACTACTACTACTTCAACTACTACTAAAGCTACTACCACTGTTACTACTACCACTGCTGCTACTATTACTACTACTGCTTCTACTGCAACAACTACTTCTACTACTTCTAGTATTACTGCTACTGCTACTACTACTTCTAGTACTTCTAGTATTACTGCTACTACTGCTACTACTTTTATTGCTACTACTACTACAACTATTCCTCCTATTACTACTATTTACTGCTACATGTACTACTACTACTACTAGCACTATTACTACTATTACTACTATTACTAGTACTACTGCTACAACTACAACAACGACAACAACAATTACTACAACTACAACTATTACTCCTACTACTATAAATACTGCTACTACTATTGCTATACCAACTACTGCTACTACCACTATTACTACTTCTATTATTACTACTACTATTTCTGCTACTACTATAACAACAACTACTACTACTACTACTACTCCTACAACTACTACTTCTACTACTACTACTGCTCCTACTCCAACACCTACTCCTATTACTACAACTACTATTACTGTGGCTACTATTACAACAACTACTACTACTGCTGCTCTTACTACTAATACTACTGCTTCGACTACTACTACTACTACTACCACTACTACTCTTACTACTACTAATCCTACTCCTATAGTTCTGTTACTACTGCTGCTGCTACTACTACTACTATTACTACAACTACTACTACTATTGTTGTTGCTGCTGCTGTTACTAGTTCTACTACTACTACTGCTGCTGCTACTACTACTACTACTAGTAATAGTGCTACTATAACAACTACTACAATAACAACGACTACTACCACTACTACTACTGCTGCTACTACAGCTACTACTACTACAACGGCTACTACCACTACTACTACTGCTGCTACTACTACTACTGATATTGCCACAACTACTACCATGGCTACTACTACTATTATTGTTACTACTACCACTACTACTACAACCACTATTACTACTACTGTTGCTGCTACTACTACTACTGTTAGTACTAATACCACTGCTACTACTACACTACTGTTATTATAACTATTACCGCAACGACTACAACAACTACTACAGTTGCTGCTGTTACTGCTAGTACTACTGCTGCTACCACTAGCACTACTACTGCAACTTCTACTACTAATACTACTACTACTGCAACAACTAAAACTTCTCCTACTACTATTATTACTGCTACTACTACTGCTACTCCAACTAATACTACATCTATTGCTATTACTACTGCAATGACTAGTATTACTATAACGACTACAAATAGTGCAACTACTACTGCTACTATTACTTCCCCTACTATTACTACTATTGCAAATATTGCTACCACTACTTTGACTGCGACAACTGCAACTACTGCTACTACAAGTGCTACTACTAATACTACTACTACTACTACTACTACGGCTACAACTACTACTGCCCCTATTATTATTTCCTCTACTACTTTTAGTACTGCTACTACTATATCTACTACTACTACACCAAATAATACTACTGCTGCTACAACCACTACTGCTATAACGACTACCAATACTTCGACTGCAACCACTGCTACTACAATTACCACTACAACAACTACTACATCTACTACTACTGTTGCTACAACAAATACTACTACTACTACAACTATGACAATTAGTGTTGCTACTACTGCTACGACTGTTGCTACAACTACTACGACTACTACTACAACAACTACTACTACTATTATAGCTACTGCTACTATTAGTGCGAGTAATACAACAATAAATACTAATGCTACAACTACTACTACTACTACTAAACCACTTCTATTACTGCTACTACAATTACCACTGCAAGAACTACTACATCTACTACTACTGTTACTACTGCTACTGTTGCTACAACAAATACTACTACTGCTACAACTATGACAATTAGTGTTGCTGCTACTGCTACCACTGTTGCTACAACCACTAGGACTACTACTACTATTATAGCTACTGCTACCATTAGTGCGAGTAATACAACAACAAATACTAATGCTACAACTACTCCTACTACTACCATGTCACCTACAACAATAATAACTACTTCAACTACAACTCCTACAAATACTACTACCACTACTACTACTACTATTACTACTACTACTACTAATGCTTCAACTACTGCAAAGGCTACTTCTACTACTACTATTGCCGCAGCTGCCGCCACCACCACTATTACTACTACAGCTATGACAACTATTGCCACTACTACTACTTCTCCTACTACTATTACTTCCAATACTACTACTCTGACAACAACTACTGCTACACCAACTAATAGTACTACTGCTACTACAATTGCTACTACTAGTGTTACTGCTATGACTTCTACTACTCCTACTATTAGTACAACTATTACTAGTACTACAAACACTTCTACCTCTACTTCGAATGCTACTACTACTACTATAATTACTACAACTACTACTACTACTACTACAACTACTACTATGGCTACTACTGCTACTGCCACTACTACAACTTCCTCTACTACTTTTACTATTGCTACTACCACTACTACTACTACTCTGACTCCAACTAATACTGTTACTGCTACTACTACTACTATTGCTACGAGTATTACTACTACTACTTCTACTACTACTACTTCGACTACTACAATACCACAACTACTACTGCTTCTGCTACTATCACTTCTAATACTATTACTAGTACTACTACTAATTCCACATCTTCCACTACTATTACTACTACAACTACAACTACTACTTCTACTACTACTACCATTGCAACTATGGCTGCTATTGCTATTGCTACTACCACTACTTCAACTGCTACAACTGCTGCTACTGCTACTACAATTACTACTACAACTACTTCTACATCTACTACTATTACTAAAACTGCTACTGTTGCTACCACAAATATGACTATTGCTACAACTACAATAATTACTGTTGCTGCTACTTCTACTACTACTACTACTACTATTATCACTACTACTACTACTACTACTATTACAACTACTGCTACTACTAGTGGTACTAATATGACAACAAATACTACTGCTACTACCACTTCTACTACTGCTACCTCTCCTATAACAATAATTACTACTACTACTACTACTACTTCTACAACAACTACTCTGCTACAACTACTAATTCTACAACTACTGCTAATGCTACTACAACTGCTGTTCTTGTCCCTACTACTAGTACTACTACTACTACAAATACTGCTACTTATCCTACTGCTATTACTATTGCTACCACTATTGCTACTACTACTACTACTACTCCAACTAATTCTACTACTGCTACAAGTATTACTACAACTACTTCTACTACTATTACTACTACTACTAGTAGTAGTAGTATTGCTACCACTACAATGACTGCTACTACGGCCGCTATTGCCACTTCCGCTACCACTACACAGACTACTTCAACTACTTCTACTGCTACTATAATTACTACTACTACTACAACTACTTTTGCTACTATTGCTGCTATTGCTACTACTGCTACTACTACTACTATTACGACTACTACTGCTGCTGCTATTAGTACTACTACTACTACTGCTACTATAGCTACTACTACTACTACTGCTACAACTACTTCGACTGCTACTACTGCTACTACAATTACCATCACTACTACTACAGCTGCTACTACTACTACTGCTACTACTACTAGTTCTCCTACTATTATTACTACTGCTACTACAACAACAACTACAACTTTTTCTTCTCCCTCTAATACTTGTGCTGGTACTGCTTTAACTACTACTATTAGTTTTTCTAGTACTACTACTACTACTACTACTACTACTACTACTACTACAATAACTACTACTACTTCTACTACTATTACTACTGCTACTACTACTACTACTACAGCTACTATTACTTCTACTACTACTACTACTGCTGCTACCACAACTTTAACTACTACTGCTACTGCTACTACTTCTACTTCTGCTACTGCGGCTACTACTTCTACTTCTGCTACTACGGCTACTACTTCTACTACTATTACTACTACTACCACTACTATTGTTGCTACTACTACGACTACTACTACTGCTATTACCACTACTGATACAACTAGTACTGCAACTACGACAACAAATACTAGTCATACTACTACAACCATTACTACTACTTCTCCTACAACAAGGTTAACTACTACTATTACTACTCCTAAAACAACAAGAACTATTACTACTCCTATTGTTACTACTAATGCTAATGTTACTACTACTACTACTACTATTGCTACTATTGCTACTACTATTACAACTAATACTGCTGCTACTATTGCCACGATTGCTACTACAAATACTACTACTACTACTACTACTACTACAATTGCCACTACTAATATAGCTACAACTACTTCTATTCCTATAGCTACTGCTAATACTACTGCTGCTGCTAATACTACTGGTGCTGCTACTACTACTGCTGCTACAACTACTATTACTATGACTACTACTACCACTACAACCACTTCTATAACAACTACTACTATTCATACTACTGCTACCGCTACTAATGCTATTGCTACTACTACTACTACAACTACTACTGCTACTATTGTTGTGGCTGCAACTGCTTCTACTATCACTACAATTACTAGCTCAACAACTACTAAGACTACCCCAACTATTATTGCTACTACTTCCACTGCTGCTACTGCTACTACTACTACTACTATAGCTGTTACTACTACTACTACTACTACAGCCGCTACTACTACTATAGCTATTACGTCTGCTACTACTACTACTACCTCTCCAACTACTACTACTTCTTCCACTATTACTAGTACTACTGTCGATACTACTACTATTGCAACTACTACTACTATTGCTACTACTATTACTACTACTACTGCCACTAAGGCATCCATTGCTACTGCTACTACTACTACTAATATTACTACTGCTAAATTTGCTACAACTGTTACTACTTGTACTACTACTATAATTACCACTACCACTGCTACTACTACTATTACTACTACTATTACGACCACTGCTACTACTACTACGGCTGCTACTATTACTACTATTACAACCACTACTATCGCTGCCACTCCTATTACTGCTACTACTAATACTACTCCTACTACACCTTCTCCTGCTACTACTACTTCTATTACTTCTAGTAATACTACTATTGCAACTTGTACTACTACTACTTCTGCAACTACTACTACTGCTACTACTAGTTCTACTACCACTACTACTACTCCTAATACTACTACGTCTACTAAAGCTACTACTAATGCTACTACTACTACTATTGCTACTGCTATAACTACGACTACTACTGCTGCGGCTGCTACAGTTGATGCTACTACTGCTTCGACGGGTACTACTCCTGCTACTGCTATGGCTGCTACTACTACCACTACTACCTCAACTACTACTACAACTACTTCTATTACTACAGCTACTACTAATAATGCTACTACCACTTCTGCTACTACTACTACTTCACCTAGCACTACAACTAGTGCTACTATTACAGTTTCTACTACTCCTGCTGCTATTATGCCTACTACTAATGCTACTACTGCTACTGGTGCTACTATTGCTTCTCCTGCTACTACTAATACTAGTACTACAATTGCTCCTACTACTACTAATTCTGCTACAACAATAACTGCTACTACCCCAACTACTAAAACTACTACTACTACTCCTGCTGCTACACTTACTGCTACTACTGCTATTATCAAAACTACTGCTACTAATGCTACAACTTCTACTTCTGCTACTACTACAACTTCTACTACTTATGCTATTGAAGCTACTGCTACTATTGCTGGTACTTCACCGACTACTACAACAACTGCTACTACAGCAACTTTTACAGCTACTACTACTACTACTACTACAACAGCTACTACGACTACTACTGCTGCTGCTTCTACTGTCACTGCAACTACTACTATAGCTACTATTGCTAATACTATTGCTACTGCTCCTTTGCTACTACTACTGCTCCTATTACAATCACTACTACTACTGCTCCTACAACCCCTACTACTACTACTACCGTTGCTTCTACTACTAATACGACTGCTACTGCTCCTTCACTACTACTACTACTACTACAATTATTTCTACTAATAATACTCCTACTACTATAGCTACTACTATTACTTATACTGCTGCAACTTCAACTACTACTGCTCCTGCTACTACTGCTACTCATCCTACTACTACTACTATTGCTTCTACTGCTACTACTACGACTGCTACTGCTACCACTACAACAAATACAAGTCCAACTACTACTACTACTACTACTACTACAACTCCTACTCCTATTGTTGCTGCTACTACTACTACTACTACCATTCCTACTACAACTACAACTACAACCACTACTACTTCTACTAATACTCCTACCACTACTGTGACTACTAATACTCCCACTACTGCTACTACTACTACCATTCCTACTACAACTACTACTGCTCCTACTATTATTACTACTAGTACTACAACTCCAACTACTACAAGTGCTACAACTGCTCCAACTGCTACTACTAGTGCGACTACTACAACTACTACTACTAGTACTATGGATAATACGGTTGCTGTTACTGCTACTGCTACTCCTACTCCTCCTCCTACTACTACTGCTGCTGCTGCTGCCATGGTTACAATAGCTACTACTGCTACTACAAGTACTATTACTTTTTCTACTACTACTACTGCTACTACTACTATTGAAACAACTAATACTCTACTGCTACTACTTCTACTTCCACTTCTACAACCACTAATGCTACTATTACTGCTACAATGACTACTACTACTTCTCCTACAACCACTACTACTACTGCTACGATAGTTACTACAACTACTACTACAGCTATAACACCTACTACAACTACCACAATTATTAAAAATACTACTACGATGGCACATGCTGTTGCTCCTACTGCTATTACTACTATTATTTCTACTACTACAATAACAGCTACAATGGCTACTACTACTGCTGCACCTGCTTCTACAGCTACTACTGCGACTACTACTACGACCACTACTACTCCTACTCCTAGTCCTCCTCCTCCTCCTCCTCCTCCTCCTCCTCCTCCTACTACTACTACTACCACTACTTCCACAACTACAACTACTGCTACTACTACTACTATAACTAATACTATAACTAATACTACTACTACTACTGCTGCTGCTGCTGCTGCTGCTGTTGCTGCAGCTACTACTACTACTACTACTATTATTTCAGCTACTACTACTTTTACTACTGCTACTACGACTACTACTGGTACTAGTTCTACTACTACTGCTGCTACTATTACTGGTATTGCTCCCTCAATTATGACTACAACTACTACAACAACAACCACTACTACTCCTAAAGCTTTTGCTGCAATTGCTACTAGAACTAATTCCACTGCTCTTGCGATTAGAACTACAATTGCTACTCCTACGACTATTACTGCTACTACTGCTACTAGTATTCCTACTACTACCACCATTACTACTGCTGCTACTGCTACACCTACTACAACTACTACAATTGTGGCTAGTATTGTAGCAATTAAAACAACTTTTTATACTACTACTACTACTACTTCTACAACTAGTACAGCTACTATGGCCACTACTAGTTCTACGACTACTATTACTACTACTACTTCTGCAACTATTACTACTACTACTACTACTTCTCCTACAAAAACTAATGCTAGAGCTACTGCTAAAGCTATTACTACTTCTGCTGCGGCTGTTGTTGCTTCTACTACTGCTACTATTGCAACTACTACAACTACGGCTACTTTTACTATGACTGCTACAGCTAATACTACCTCTCCTATTACTACTGCTCGCACTACTACTGCTACTATGACAGCTACTACTACTAATACTACTACTACCACTGCTACTACAGCTGTTTCTACGACTACTACCGCTACTGCTACAACTACTACCACACCAACTACTACTTCTACTACTACTGCTACTACTTCTACTACTACACTAATACAACTACTACAACTGTAACAATTGCCGCTACTACTGCTACTGCTGCTGCTTCAGCCACTACTATTGCTAATGCAACTACTACTATTCCAGCTAGTGCTACTAATACTACTGCTACTCTACTGCTGCTAGTACTACTGCTACTACTAGGACTACTACTAATATTATTACTATTATTACTACTACTTCTACTACTACCACTACTGCTACTGCTACTTCCGCTACGACAACAACTACTATTACTACCACTATGGCCACCAATACTAGGATTGCAACTACTGCTACTACTGCTTCTACTATTACTAGTACTACAACTATGCCTACTACTTCTGCTACTACAGCTGCTACTACTGCTACTACTGCAACTACAGCCACCGCTACTACTACTATTACTCGTACAACTACGACTGCAGCTATCATTACTTCTCCTACTAAAACTATAGTTGCTACTACTTCTGGTACTACTACTAATGCTACTATTGCTACTACTGCAACTACAACTACTTCTACTACTACTACTCCTACTATTACCACTACTACAACAACAACTACATTTTTTGCTGCTTCTACATCTACTGCTACTACTACTTCTACTACTACTATAACTTGTACTACTACTCCTATTACTCTTACTACAACTATGACTACTACTTTTGCTACAACAGCTACTACTACTACTACTACTGCAACTACAGCCACCACTACTACTGCAATTACTCGTACAACTATGACTGCAGCTATTATTACTTCTCCTACTAAAACTATAACTGCTACTACTTCTGGTACTACTACTAATGCTACTATTGCTACTACTGCAACTACAACTACTTCTACTACTACTACTCCTACTATTACCACTACTACAACAACAACTACAGTTGTTGTTGCTGCTACATCTACTGCTACTACTACTTCTACTACTACTATAACTTGTACTACTACTCCTATTACTATTACTACTATTACTACTGCTACTACTACTTTCGCATCCACTACTTTTGCTACCACTACTACTACAGCTACAGCTAATACTACTACTACTACTACTCTTACTACTACTGCTTCTGCAACTAGAACTGCTACTAATGCCACTGCTACATCTTCTACTACAACAACTACTACTACTACCACTGCTACCAGCATGACTATGACTACATCTACGACTATGACTGCTACAACAACTACTACTACTACCCTAACTACTAAAACTACTACTACTACAATTGCTCCTATTGCTGCTATTGCTACAACAACTACTAAAACTACCACTGCTACTATGATAACTAATATTGGAAATGCTACTGCGACTATTGCTATCACTGTGACTACTACTTCTATTACTACTACAACTACTACTACACTACTTACTCTTACGACTGCTGTTGCAGCTACTACCACTACTACTACTACAACTATTATTACTACAACCACTGCTACTACTACTGCTGCTGTTGCTACTGCTACTACTACTACTAGTACAACAACAACAACTACTACAACAACAACAACTATTACTACTCCTACTACTACAACAACAACAACAACAACAACAACTACTACTACTACTACAACGACTACTACCGCTATTACAATTACTGCTACTGCCCCTACTACTACTACTACTTCTGCTACTTCTACTACAACTACAACTACTATTGTTGCTGCTGCTTCTACTACTACTACGACTACTACTACTACTGTAATAACTACTGTTACTGGTACTACTACTACTACCACTACTACAACTGCTACTACAACAAGTACTACTACTGCTATTACTGCTGCTGCTGCGACAACTACTGCTCCTACTACTAATACTATTGCTTCTACTCAACTACTACTACTTCTACTATTTGTACTTCTGAAACTGCTACTAGTACAACTACAACTCCTACTACAATTACTACTACTATTATTTTTTCTAATGCTACTCGTCCTCCTACTACTGTTAGTACTTTTTTTTCAACTACTGCTGCAAATCATGCTCTTACTACTATTGGTAGAAATACTGCACCAACAACTATTACTTTCGCTATTGCTCCAACTACCACTATATGTGTGATTATTACTACTACTACTTCTGCTACAACGACTACTACTCCTACTGCTACTACTACTACAACCTCCACTGCTACTACTGATACTCCTATTACTATTGCTACAACCACTACTACTGCAACTACTACTGCTGCAACTACTACTACTACAACTTTTACTACCACTACTACTACTCCTACTACTACACCTTCTACTACTACGACTACTCATATCACTACTACTACTACTAATACAACATCTCCGACTACTACTATTAGTAATACTACACTACTACTACAACTACAACTTCCACAACTACAACTACTACTTGTACTACTGTTACTGCTACTACTGCCAATACTACAACAAGCACTACTACTATTGCTGCTACAGCTACTACATCTAGGTCTACTAGTACTACAACTACTTCTACTACTACAACAACTACTACGGCTACTTCTTCTACTTCTCCTACTACTACTACTATTGCTACTACTATCCCTACTACTGTACTTGCTACTACCGCTACCACTACTACAACCAATACTACTTCTACCACAACTACTACTGCTATAACTACTACCTCACCAACTACTACTTCTACTACTACACTAATACTACTACTACTACTACTATTACAAAAACTACTATTGCTACTACACCTACTTTTGTAACTACTACTACCACTACTACTACTACTTCTCTGACAAAAACTACTGCTAGATTTATAGCTACAGCTATTACTACTTCTGCTGCAGTTGTTGCTATTTCTACTACTGCTACTATTGCAACTACTACAAGTACTGCTACTTCTGCTATGACTGCTATAGCTAATACTACTTCTCCTATTACTACTGCTGGCACTACTACTGCTACTACAGCAGCTACTACTACTAATACTACCAGTACCATTACTACTACAGCTGCTTCTACGACTATTACCGTTACTGCTACAACTACTACCTCACCAACTACTACTTCTACTGCTACAGCTACTACTTCTACTACTACACTAATACTATTAATACTGCTACAACTACACTAATACTACTATCACTGCTACTACTGTAACAATTGCCGCTACTACTGCTACTATTGTTGCTTCTGCAACTACTATTGCTTTAGTTGCTACTGGTATTGTAGCGAGTACTACTAATACTACTGCTACTCTACTGCTGCTAGTACTACTGCTACTACTTCGATTGTTACTAATATTATTACTATTATTACTACTACTTCTACTACTACTACTACTGCTGCTGCTACTTCTGCTATGACAACAACGATTACTACTAAAGCCACTATGGCTACCACTGCCACCAATACTAGGCCTGCAACTACTTCTACTACTGCTTCTACTATTACTAATACTACTACTACGACTACAACCTTTACTACTACAGCTACTACTACCACTACTACTGCTATTACTCATACAACTACGACTGCAGCTATTATTACTTCTCCTACTAATACTGCAGCTGCTACTACTTTTGGTACTACTACTAATGCTACTATTACTACTACTGCAACTACAACTACTTCTACTACTACTACGCCTACTATTACTACTACTACAACAACAACTACAGTTGTTGTTGCTGCTACATCTACTACTACGACTGCTTCTACTACTGTTACAGCTTGTACCACAACTCCTTTTAGCACTACCACTGCTACTACTACTATTGCAACTACTACTTTTGCTACTACTACTACTACAACTACTCCTGATACTACTACTACTACTCTTACTACTACTACTTCTACTACTAGAACTACTACTAATGCCACTGCTACATATTCTACTTCTACAACTACTGCTACTACCATTGCTACCAGCATGACTGTGACTACATCTACTACTATGACTTCTACAACAACTACTACTACTACCCTAACTACAAAACTTCTACTACTACTTCAACTATTGCTACTACTACAACAATTGCACCGATTGCTACTATTGCTACTACAACTAATAAAATAACTACTACTACTATGATAACTAATATTTGAAATGCTACTGCGGCTACTGTTATCACAGTGACTGCTACTAATATTACTACTAAAACTACTACAACTACTACTACTACCACTACTACTGCTGCTGCGGCTGCTGCAGCAACTACTACCACTGCTACTACTACTACAACTACTATTACAACTACCACTTGTACTACTATTGCTGCTGCTGTTACTACTACTACTACAACTATTAGTATAACAACTACTACTATTTCAGTTACTACTACTACTACTACAACAACAACAACAACAACAACAACAACTACTACTACTACTACTACCACCACTACTACTATTGCTATGACTGTTACCGATACTACCCCTACTTCTACTACTACTTCTGCGGCTGCTACTACTACTACAACTACTACAGCTGCTGCTACTGCTGCTGCTATTACTTCTGCTACTACTACGACTACTACTACTATGCCAATAACTATTGTTACTGGTACTACAATTACTACCACAACTACAACTGCTACTACAACAAGTACAACTACTGCTCCTACTACTAATACTATTGCTTCTACTACAACTACTACTACTTCTACTATTTGAACTTTTGCAACTACTACTAGGACTACTACAACTCCTGCTACAACTACTACTACTATTATTTTTTCTAATGCTACTCGTCCTTCTACTGCTGCAAGTACTATTTTTTCAACTACTACTGCAAATCGTACTCCTACTACTACTGCTAGAATTATTGCACCAACAACTGTTACTTCCAGTATTGCTCCTACTACCACTATATGTGCAACCATTACTACTACTACCTTTGCTACAACGACTACTCCTACCGCTACTACTACTACAACCTCCACTGCTACTACTAATACTCCTATTACTATTGCTACAACTACTACTACTCCTACTACTGCTACTGTTGCTACTATTGCTACTAATACTATTACTACTATTACTACCACTACTACTACTACTACTACACTTTCTACTACTACTGCTCCTCCTATCAATACCACTACTACTACTAATACAACATCTCTGACTACTACTACTAGTACTACTACACTACTACTGCTACTACTTCTGCAACTACAACTACTGCTTGTACTATTACTACTGCTACTATTGCGGCTACTGCTACTACATCTAGTTCTACAGGTACTACAACTATCTATAATACTACAACTACTACGACTACTTCTTCTACCTCTCCTACTACTACTACTATTGCTACTACTGGCACTACTATAGTACCTGCTACTACCGCTACCACTACTACAACTAATACTGCTGCTACCACTACTGCTGCTGCTACTTCTACCACTACTGCCACTATTGCTACAACTACTGCCTCACCAACTACTACTTCTACTACTATAGCTACTACTTCTACTACTACACTACTACTACTACTACTACAACTACTAATGTAATAATTGCGGCTACTACTGCTACTATTGCTGCTTTTGCCACTACTATTGCTACAGCTACTACTACTATTGTGGCTAGTACTACTACCCATACTAGGCTTGCAACTTATGCTACTACTGCTTCTGCTATTACTAGTACTACTACTATGACTACTACTTCTGCTACTACAACTACTACTGCTACTACTACAACTACAACTATGACTACTACTGCTACTACTCATAAAACTATTACTATTGCTTTTACTACTTGTCCAACTAATACTATAGCTACTGCTACTTCTACTACTGCTACAACTACTATTGCAAGAAATACTGCACCAACTACTGCTACTTTTATTACTGCTCCTACAACCACTCTTTTTGCTACCAATAACACTATTATTTCTGCTACAACAACTACAACCCCTACTGCTTCTACTACTACAACCTCCATTGCTACTACTAATACTCAGATTACTATTGCTACAACTACTACTACGGCTACTACTGTTACTGTTGCTAATTCTGCCACTACTACTACTACTATTACCACCACTACTACTGCTACGGCTACTACTGCTCCTTCTACTACTACTACTACTACTACTACTACTACTCCTAACACTACTACTACCACTAATACAATATATCCTACTACTACCACTAGAACTACTACACTAGTACTACTACTACTATTACTACTACTACTTTCGCAACTACAACTACTGCTAGTACTACTGCTACTGCTACTGCTGCCATTACTACAACAACAACAACTACTATTGCTGCTACTGCTGCTACATCTAGTTCTAATGGTACTACTACTGCTTCTACTACTACAATAACTACTACTACTACTTCTTCTACCTCTCCTACTACTTACTACCATTGCGACTACTACCATTACTACTATACCTACTACTACTGCTACCACTACTACAACTAATACCACTACTACCACTACTACTACTGCCGCTTCCGCCACAACCATCACTACCGCTACAACTACTACCTCACCAACTACTACTAATACTACAGCTACTACCTCTACTACTACACTAATACTACTACTACTGCTACAACTACACTAATACTACTACTCTACTACTACTACTGTAACAATTGCTACTACTATTGTTATGACAGCCGCTTATGCCACTACTATTGTGACTAGTTCTACTAATACTACTGCTACTACTATTACTGCTAGTACTACTATTACTACTAGGACTACTACTGCTATTATTACTATCATTACCACTACTTCTACTACTACTACTACTACTATTGCTACGTCTGCTATGACAACAATGACTAATACTACTGCACTATGGCAACTATTGCTATCGATACTAGGCCTACAACTACTACTACTATAGCTTCTACTATTACTAGTACTACAACTATGATTACTACTTATACTACTACTACACTACTACTACTACTACTACTACTACTGCAACTACAGCTACCGCTACTTCTGCTACTACAAGTACAACTACGACTACAACTATTACTACTTCTCCTACTAATACTATAGCTGCTACTACTTCTGGTGCGATGACTACTAGAACAATTACTGCTACTACTACAACTACTGCTACTTCTACTACTACTACTCCAACTATTACTACTACTACTAGAACAACTACACCTGTTGCTGCTGCTACAGCTACTACTACTGCTGCTTCTACTTCTGCTACAGCTTGTACTACTACTCCTACTAGTACTACTACTACTACTACTACTACTAGTACTACGATTGCAACTACTACTTTTGCTACTACTACTACTGCAACAACTACTTATACTACTACTGCTACTACTACTACCACTCTTACTACTACTGCTTCTACTACTAGAATTACTACTAATGCCACTACTACATCTTCTACTAGTACCACTACTATCACCACAACTGTGACTTCATCTACTACTATGACTGCTACAAAAACTACTACTACTACCCTAACTACTAAAACTACTACTACTACTACAACTATTGCTACAACTACTACTATTGCTCCTATTGTTCCTATTGCTACTACAACTCGTAAAACTACTACTACTACCACCATAACTACTATTTGAAATGCTTCTGCGGCTACTGCTATCATTACTACTACTACTACTAATACTACTACAACTACAACTACTACGACTACCACTACTACTACTACTACGACTACTACTACTTCTCCTACAACCACTACTACTACTAATACAGCTATAACAGCTACTAGAACTACCTTAACTATTAAAAATACTTCTACGATGGCACTTGCTGTTGCTACTATTGCTACTACTACAACAACTGCTACAATGGGTACTACTACTACTACACCTGCTTCTACAGCTACTACTATGATTGCTACTACGACTACTACTACTCCTACTCCTACTCCTACTACTCCTACTCCTACTACTACTACTACTACTACTACTACCACCACCACCACCTCCACCACCACCACCACCACTGCTTCCACAACTACAACTACTACTACTACTTCTACAACAACTAATACTATAACTACTACTACGACTATTACTACTACTACTACTACTACTACTACTACTTTTATTTCAGCTACTACTACTTTTACTACTACTACTACGACTACTACTGTTACTAGTTCTACTGCTACTGCTGCTACTATTATTGGTATTGCTCCTTCTATTATGACTACAATTATTGCAACAACAATAACAACTACTACTCCAACTACTAGTCCTGCTACTTCTTCTACTGCAACTACCACTACCACTACAACTTCTACTATTGCTACTGCTTGTGCTACTTCTTCCCCTACACCTACTAATACTGGTCCTGCTACTACAACCACTACTCCTGAAGTTTTTGCTGCTACCGTGACTACAACTACTTCCTCTGCTCCTGCTATTAGTATTACAACTGCTACTCCTACGACTAACACTACTACTATTGCTACTAGTACTCCTACTACTACTACTATTACTACTGCTGCTACTGCTACTGCTACTATAGCTACTACAACTGCGGCTACTATTATAGCAATTAAAATAACTTTTTATGCTATCACTGCTACTACTTTTACTACTAGTATGCCTACTATGTCAACTACTAGTTCTACAACTACTATTACGACAACTTCTATTGCTACTACTACTACTTTTGCAACTACTACTACTACTACTACTACTACTACTACTTCTCCTACAAAAACTACTCCTAGAGCTACTGCTATAGCTATTACTACTTCTGTTGCGGTTGTTGCTGCTTCTACTACTGCTACTATTGCAACTACTACAACTACTGCTACTTCTGCTATGATTGCTATAGCTAATACTACCTCTCCTATTACTCCTGCTGGCACTACTACTGCTACTACGACACCTACTACTAATAATACTACAACTACCACTACTACTAAAGCTGTTTCTATGACTACTACCGCTACTGCTACAACTACTACCGCACCAACAACTACTTCTACTACTACAGCTACTACTTCTACTACTACACTAATACTACTTCTTCTGCTACAACTACACTAATACTACTACAACTACTTCTGTAACAATTGCCGCTACTACTGCTACAACTGCTGCTTCTGCCAATACTATTGCTACTACTACTACTATTGTTGCAGCTAGTACTACTAATACTACTGCAACTGTACTACTGCTAGTAATACTGCTACTACTAAGGCTGCTACTAATATTATTACAATTATTACTACTACTTCTACTACTACCACTACTACTACTGCTACTTCTGCTACGACAATAACGACTACTATTACTACCACTACGGCTACTACGACAATCAATACTTGGCCTGCAACTACTGCTACTAATGCTTCTACTATTACTAGTACTACAACTATGACTACTACAACTACTACTGCAACTACAACTACCGCTACTACTGCTATTACTCATACAACTATGACTGCAGCCATTATTACTTCTCCTACTAATACTATAGTTGTTATTTCTTCTGGTACTATTACTAATGCTACTACTGCTACTATTGCAACTACAACTACTTCTATTACTACTACTCCTACTATTACCACTACTACAATAACAACTACAGTTGTTGCTGATGCTACATCTACTGCTACTACTACTTCTACTACTGCTATAGCTTGTACTACTACTACTCCTACTACTACTACTACTACTACTACTACTACTACTACTACTATTTTCATAACTACTACTTTTGCTACTACTACTACTACAACTACTGCTACTACTACTACTACTACTACTCTTACTACAACTGCTTCTGCAACTAGAACTAGCACTAATGCCCCTGCTACATCTTCTACTATGACAACTACTACTACTACCACTTCTACCAGCATGACTGTGACTACATCTACTACTAGGACTACTACAACAACTACTACTACTACCCTAACTACTAAAACTACTACTACTACTACAACAGTTTCTACTACTACTACAATTGCTCCTATTGCTGCTATTGCTACAACAACTACTAAAACTACCACTACTACTATGATAACTAATATTGGAAATACTACTGCGGCTACCGTTATCACTGCAACTACTACTACTATTACTACCACAACTACTACTACACTACTATTACTCGTACGACTGCTGCAGCAGCTACTACAAGAACTACTACTACTATTACTACTATGACTTCTACTACTACTACTGCTGCTGCTACTACTACTACTATTACTATTAGTACAACAAATACTACTATTGCTATTACTACTACTACTACTACAACAACAACAACAATTACTACTACTACTACTACTCCCACTACTACTACCGCTATGACTATTACAGCTCCTACGCCTACTACTCCTACCACTACTTCTGCTGCTGCTACTACAACTACAACTACTGCTGCTGCTACTGCTTCTACTACTGCAACTACGACTTTTACTACTACTACAATAACTACTGTTACTGGTACTACTACTACCACTACTACAACTATTACTGCAATAAGTACTACTACTGCTACTACTACTACTGTCGTGACAACTATAGCTCCTACTACTAATACTATTGCTTCTACTACAACTGCTACTACTTCTACTATTTGTACTTCTACTACTACTACTAGTACTTCTACAACTCCTGCTACAACTGCTACTACTATTTTTTTTTTAATGTACTCGTCGTCCTACAGCTACAAGTACTATTTTTCAACTACTACTACTGCTACAAATACTGCACCAACAACTGTTACTTCTACTATTGCTGCAACTACCACTATATGTGCTACCATTACTATTACTACTTCTGCTACAACAACTACTACTCCTATTGCTCCTAGCACTACAACCTCCACTGCTGCTACTGATACTCCTATTACTATTGCTACAACAACTACTACTGCTACTATTGCTGCTATTGCTACTGCTGCTACTACTACTACTACTACTATTACTACCGCTACTACTCCTGCTACTATACCTTCTGCTACTACTACTACTACACCTATCACTACTACTACTACTAATGCGACATCCCCGACTACTACTACTACTACTTCCACAACTACAACTACTGCTTGTACTACTACTTCTGCTACTACTGCCAGTACTACAACAACAACTACTACTATTGATTCTACTGCTGCTACATCTAGTTCTACTTGTACTACAACTACTTCTACTACTACAACTACTACTACGGCTACTTCTTCTAGCTCTCCTATGACTACTACTATTGCTACTACTACCGCTACTACTGTACCTGCTATTATCTCTACCTCTAATACAACTAATACTACTTCTACCGCTACAACCACTACAACTACAACTACTAGCTCACCAACTACTACTTCTACTACTACATCTACTACTTCTATTATTACACTAATACTACTACTACTGCAACAACTACACTAATACTACTACTACTACTACTACAAAAACTAATATTGCTACTACACCTACTTTTGCAACTACTACTACTACTACTACTACTACTACTTCCTCAACAAAAACTACTGCTAGAGCTACTGATATAGCTATTACTACCTCAGCTACGGTTGTTGCTGCTTCTACTACTGCTACCATTGCAACTACTACAACTACTTCTACTTCTGCTATGACTGCTATAGCTAATACTACCTCTCCTTTTACTGCTGTTGGCAGTACTACTGCTACGACGGCAGCTACTACTACTAATACTACTACTACCACTACTACTACAGCTACTTCTACGACTACTACCACTACTGCTACAACTGCAACCTCACCAACTACTACTTCTACTACTACAACTACTTCTTCTACTACTACACTAATACTACTACAATTGCTACAACAATACTAACATTACTACTACTACTACTGTAACAATTGCCACTACTATCGCTACTATTGCTGCTTCTGCCACTACTATTGATATTGCTACTACTAGTATTGTAGCTAGTACTACTAATACTACTACTACTTGGACTGTTACTAATATTATTACTATTATTACTACTACTTCTACTACTACTACTACATCTTCTGCTATGACAACAACGACTACTAGTACCGCCACTATGGCTACCACAGCCACCAATACTAGGCCGACAACTACTGCTACTATTGCTTCTACTATTACTAATACTACCACTATGACTACTACCTCTGCACTACAATCACTACTACTACTGCTGCAACTATAGATACCGCTACTACTGCTATTACTCGCACAACTATGATTGCAACTATTATTACTTCTCCTACTAATGCTGCAGCTGCTTCTACTTTTGGTACTACTACTAATGCCGCTACAACTACTACTGCAACTACAACTATTTCTACTACTACTATGCCTACTATTACTACTACTACAACAACAACTACAGTTGTTGTTGCTGCTACATCTACTACTACTACTGCTTCTACTATTGCTACAGCTTGTACCACAACTCCTATTTGAACTACTACTACTACTACTATTGCTACTGCTACTTTTGCTACTACTACTACTACAACTACTGCTAATATTACTATTCCTACTAATACAACAACTCTTACTAGTATTGCTTCTGCTACTAGAACTTCTACTAATTCCACCGCTACATCTTCTATTACTACAACTACTGCTGCTACCATTGCTACCAGCATGACTGTGACTACATCTACTACTATGGCTGCTACAACAACTACTACTACTACCCTAACTACTAAAACTACTACTACTACCACAACTATTGCTACTACTACTACAATTGCCCCTATTGCTACTATTGCTACTACAACTAATCAAACTACTACTACTACTATGATAACTAATATTTGAAATGCTACTGTAGCTACTGCTATCACTGCGACTACTACTAATATTACTACTACAACTACTACAACTACTACGACCACTACTACTACTGCTCCAGCTACTGCAGTAGTTACTGCCAGTACTGCCACTACTACTATAACTACTATCACTACTACCACTTCAAAGACTATTGTTGTTGTTGCTGCTACTACTACTACTACTACTACTATTAGTACAACAACTACTACTATTTCTATTACACTACTACTGCTACAATAATAACAACAACAACTACTACTACTACTACCACCACCACCACTACTACTACTGCTATGACTATTACTGCTACTACCCCTACTTCTGCTGCTACTACTACCACTACAACTACTACAGTTGTTGTTGTTGCTACTTCTACTAGTACTATGACTACTACTACTATTGCAATAACTACTGTTATCGGTACTACTACTAGTACCACTACTACAACTGCTACTATAACAAGTACTACTACTGCTACTACTACTGCTGCCGTGACAACTACTGCTCCTACTACTAATACTATTGCTTCTACTACAACTACTACTACTTCTACTATTTGTACTTCTACTACTACTACTAGGACTACTACAACTTCTGCTACAACTGCTACTACTATTATTTTTTCTAATGCTACTCCTCCTCCTACTGCTGCAAGTACTATTTTTTCAACTACTATTGCAAATCGTACTCCTATTACTACTGCTACAAATAATGCACCAACAACTGTTACTTCCACTATTGCTCCTACTACCATTATATGTGCTACCATTACTACTACTACTTCTGCTACAACAACTACTACTCCTACTGCTACTACTACTACAACGTCCACTACTACTACTGATACTCCTATTACTATTGCTACAACAACAACAACAATTACTATTGCTACTGTTGCTACTGCCGCTACTACTACTACTACTATTACTACCACTAATACTACTACTACTGCATCTTCTTCTACTACTACTACTCCTCCTATCACTACTACTACTACTAATACAACATATCTGACTACTACTACTACTACTACTACACTACTACTACTACTACTTCTGCAACTACAACTACTGCTTGTACTACTACTACTGCTACTACTACCAGTACAACAACAACTATAGCTACTATTGCGACTACTGCTGCTACATCTAGTTCTACTAGTACTACAACTACTTATACTACTACAACAACTACTATGGCTACTTCTTCTAGCTCTCCTACTACTACTACCATTGCTACTACTACCACTACAACTGTACCTGCTACTACCGCTACCACTACTACAACTAATACTACTACTACCACTACTACCACTACCACTACCACTACTACCTCACCAACTACTACTTCCACTATTAAAGCTACTACTTCTACTACTACACTAATACTACTACTATTGCAACAACTACACTACTACAACAACTACTAATGTAATAATCGAGGCTACAACTGCTGCTACTGCTGCTTCTGCCACTACTATTGCTATTGCAACTACTACTATTGCAGCTAGTACTGCAACCAATACTAGGCTTGCAACTTATGCTACTACTTATTTTACTATTACTAGTACTGCTACTATGACAACTACTTCTACTACTAATACAACTACAGCTACGGCTACTACTGCTACTACTCGTACAACTACTACTGCTGCTATTACTACTTCTCCTACTAATACTATAGCTACTGCTACTTCTATGACTGCTCTACTACTCTGACTACTACTACTACTACTACTACTAGTACAACTACTACTATTGCTATACTAGTATTACTACTACTACTACTAGTACTACCACCACTACTACTACTACTATTACTACTACTACCCCAACTACTCCTACTACCACTGCTGCTGTTGGTACTATTACTCAAACTACTATTGCTGCTCCTGCTGCTATTACTACTACTGCAATAACTACAGTTACAGGTACTACTACTACCACCACTATCACAACTGCTACTACAACAAGTACTACTACTGCTACTAATACTCCTGCTACAACAACTACTGCTCTGGCTACTAATACTATTGCTTTTATGACAACTACTACCACTGCTACTATTTCTACTTCTGCTACGGCTACTATTACTATTACAACATCTGCTACAACTTCTACTACAATTATTTTTTCTAACGCTACTGCTGCTACTACTGCTACAATAACTATTTTTTCAACCACTATTGCAAATGGTACTCCTACTACTACTGCTAGAAATACTATACCAACTACTGCTAATTCCACTGCTGCTCCTACAACCACTACTATTGCTACCAATACCATTATTGTTTCTGCTACAACAACTACAACTCCTACTGCTTCTAGTACTACAACCTCCACTGCTACTACTAATACTCTGATTACTATTGCTACAACTACTACTATGGCTACTACTACTGCTGCTATTACCACCACTACTACTGCTACTGCTGCTACTACTCCTTCTACTGCTACTACTACTACTACTCCTAACACTACTACTACTTCTAATATAACATCTCCGACTACTACTACTAGAACTACTACAGTACTACTACTACTACTTCTTCTACTACATTCACAACTACAGCTACTGCTACTACTGCCATTACTACAGCAACAACTACTACTATTGTTGCTACCGCTGCTACATCTAGTTCTAGGGGTACAACTACTACTTCTACTACTATAATAACTACTACTACTACTTCTTCTACGTCTCCTACTACTACTACTATTGCTACTACTACCATGACTACTGTACCTACTACTACCACTACCACTACTACTACTGCTGCTTCTACCATTACCACCACTATCACTACAACTACTACCTCACCAACTACTACTAGTACTACAACTACTAGCTCTACTACTACACCAATAATACTACTATTGCTACAACTACAACAATACTACTACTACTATTACTACTACTGTAACAATTGCTACTACTACTGTTACTGCAGCAGCTTATGCCACTACTATTGATACTGTTACTACTACTATTGCGACTACTTCTACTAATACTACTACTAGTACTACTATTACTACTAGGACTGCTATTATTATTATTACTATCATTACTACTACTTCTACTACTATTACTACTGCTACTATTGGTACGTCTGCTACGACAATAATGACTAATGCTACTGCACTACGGCTATAACTGCTATCAATACTAGGCCTACAACTACTGCTACTATAACTTCTACTATTACTAGTACTACAACTACAACTACTCCTTCTTCTTCTTCTACTACTACTACTGCTGCTGCAATTATAGCTACCGCTACTACTGCTACTACACGTACAACTATGACTATAGCTATTACTACATCTCCTACTAATACTATAGCTGCTACTAATCTGGTGCTACTACTAATGCTACTACTCCTACCACTACTATGACTACTACAAGAACTACTACTACTACTACTCCAACTATTACTACTATTACTAGAACAACTACACCTGTCGCTGCTGCTATAGCTACTACTACACTGCTTCTACTTCTGCTACAGCTTGTACTACTACTCCTACTACTGCTACTTCCACTACTACTACTATTGCAACTATTACTTTTGCTACTACTACTACTACAACTACTACTTATACTACTACTGCTACTACTACTACCACTCTTACTTCTACTGCTTCTACTACTAGAACTACTACTAATGCCACCGCTACAACTTCTACTAGTATAACTACTGCAACTACCACTACTACCACCACAACTATGACTTCATCTACTACTATGACTACTACAAAAACTACTACTACTACCCTAACTACTAAAACTACTGCTACTACTACAACTATTGTTACAACTACTACTATTGCCCCTATTGTTCCTTTTGCTACTACAACTAGTAAAACTACTACTACTACTACCATAACTACTATTTGAAATGCTGCTACGGCTACTGCTATCACTGCTACTACTACTACTAATACTACAACAACAATAACTACTACTACTACCACTACTACTGCAATAGCTACTACTACAACTACTTCTAATACTATTACAACTACTATTACTACTACCACTTCTACTACCACTACTACTACTACTACTACTACTATTACTGGCACAACAACTACTACTATTGCAATTACTACAACTACTGCAATAACAAGTACTACTACTACTATGACTACTACTACTACTGCAAAACTACCACTACTACTACTACGATGACTATTACTACTACTACACACACCAACTACCACTGCTGGTGTTGCTACTACTGCAACATCCCCTACTCCTATGACTATAGCTACTACTATTGCAAAAACTAATATTACTGGTTGTTCTACTACTACTACTATAGCTGCTGCTGCAACAAGTACTACTACTGCTACTACTGCTACTACCATAATAACTGTCACTCATAGTAGTAGTAATAATAGTAGTAGTAGCAGGGGTAGAAGTAGTCATAGTTGTAATAGTAGTAGTAGTAGTAACAATAGTAGTAGTAGTAACCATTATACTAGCAGTAGAAGTGGCCATAGTCGTAGTAGTAGTAATAATAGTAGTAGTAGTAGTAGTAGTAGTAGTAGTAGTAGTAGTAGTAGTAGTAGTAGTAGTAGTAGTAGCAGCAGCAGTAACAGTAGTAACAATAGTAGTAGTATTAGCAGTAGCAGTAGCAGTAGTAGTAGTAGTAGTAGTAGTAGTAGTAGTAGTAGCAGTAGCAGTAGTAACAATAGTAGTAGTATTAGCAGCAGCACTAGCAGCAGTAGTAGTAGTCATCGTCATCGTCGTCGTCATCATCGTAGTAGTAGTAGTAGTAGTAGTAGTAGTAGTAGTAGTAGTAGCAGTAGTAGTAGTAATAGTAGTAGTAGTAGTCGTAGTAGTAGTAGTGGCAGGAGTAGAAGTTGTTGTAGTTGAAGTAGAAGTTACAGCCGCACTCATAGTAGTATTAGTAGTAGTAATAGTAATAGCAGCCGCATTAGCATCAATAGAAGTAGCTGTAGTAGTAATAGTAGTAGTAGTAATCATAGTAGTAGTGGTAGTAATAGTAGCAGTAGTAGTAGTATTAATAGTACAATAGTAGCAATAGTTGCAAAAATAGTACTAGTTGGAGTAGTAGTAACAATAGGCCAGTAGTAGGCATAGCAGAGATAGTTGGAGTAGTAGTAGTAGTAGTGGTTGTGGGATTGCCAGTAGCAACTGTTGCAGTGGGAGTAACAGTGGTAGTAGAAGTAGAAGTAGTGGTAGTTATAGTAATAGTAGCTATTGTAGTGGTACCCATTATAGCAATCGTACTAGTACTAGGAGTAGTAGTATTAGTAGTAGTGGTAGTATTAGTAGAAACAGAGGTAATAGTTTCTACTGTAGTTGTAATAGTAGTAGTAGAAGCAGTAGTAATAGAAGTACTAGTAGCAGTAGTACTAGTAGTAGTAGTTGTTGTAGAAGCAGTAGCAGTACTAGTAGTAATAGTAGTTGCAGCCGTAGTAGTAGTAGCAATAATAGTAGTACTATAAGTAGTAATAGTAGTAGCATTAGCAGTAGTTGTGGTACAAGTAGTACTAGTAGTAGTTGTCATATTAGTAGTGGTAGTTGTAGAATCAATAGCAGCAAAAGTAGTAATAGTAGTAGTAGTAGCAGTAGATGTAGGAGCAGCAACAACATTAGTACTAGTTGGTGTGGTACAAGTAGTGGTAGTAGTAGTAGCGTAGTAGTTGTAGTAGTAGTGGTAGCGATTGTAGTTGTAGTAGTAATAGTAGTAGTATTTGTAGTAGTAGTAGTATTTGTATAAGTAGCAGTAGTAGGACTAGTTGAAGTCAGAGTCGTAGCAGTAGTCATAGTAGTAGCAGAACTAGTCGAAGTGGTTGTAGTAGTAGCAGTAGCAGTACTAGTTGTAGTGGTAGCAATAGTAGCAGTAGTAATAGTTGTTGCAATAGTGGCAGTAGTAAAAGTATTAGTATTAGTAGTAGTAGTAGTAGTAGCAGTGGAAGATGTAGTTCCAGTGGTAGTAGTAGTGGGTGTAGAGTTACTGCAGTAGTGGTTGTAGCAATGGTAGTGCTAGTAGTAGCAAATGTAGTAGCAATAATAGCAGCAGTAGTATTAGTGGCAGTACTAGAAGTAGTAGCAGAAGTAGCAATAGTAGTAGTAGGAGTAGTAGTAGTAGAAGAAGAAGAAGTGGTAGTAGTTTTAGTGGTGGTAGGAGTAGTAATAGTAGTAGTAATATTAGCTGGAGTGGTAGTAGAAGTAGTAATAGAAGGTGTAATAGACTTAGTAGTAGTAGTAGGTGTCGTAGAAGTTTCAGTAGCCATAATAGTATTAGCAATACCAGTAGTTGTGTAAGTAGTGGTATTTCTATCGATACCAAAAGTAATAGGAGTACTAGTTGTTGTAGAAGCAACTACAGTAGTTGCAATTTCAGTAGTAGTAGTACAAGCAGCAACATTAGCAATAAAAGTAGTGGTAGAAATAGTAGTAGTGGTAGTAGCAGCTACTATTTTAGTAGTACTGGTAGCAGCAATTGTAGTATTAGTAGTAGTAGTAGCAGCAATAGTGGTAGTAGTAGCTGTAGTACTAGCAGCAGTGGCAGTAGGAGCAATCGTAGCAGTTGTAGTAGCAGCAATAGCAGTAGTAGAAGTAGTAGTAGTAGTAGTAGTTAGTAGTAGTAGTAGCAGTAGTAGTAGTAGTAGTAGCCGAAGCAGCAGCAGTAGTAGTAGTAGTTGGTTGTAGCAGTAGTCATAGCAGTAGTTGTAGCAGTAGTAGTAGGCAAACTAGTAGTAGTAGAAGTAGCATTAGTAGCATTGGTATCAATCGTAGCTATAGTATTTGCAATAGTAGAAGCATTTCTAGTAGTAGTTGTAGTTGTAGTAGCAGCAGCAGTAGTAGTAGTAGGAGTAGCAATAGTAATTGTAATAGTAGTAGTGGTATTAGTAATAGTAGTAATAATAGTAGCTACATTATTAGTTGTAGTAGTCTTAATAGTAGTAGTAGTAGTAGTAGTAGTAGTAGTTATTGTTGTTGTTGTAGTACAAGTAGTAGTAATAGTAGTCGTAGTAATAGTAGCAGCAGCAGTAGTAATAATAGTAGTAGCAACAGCATCGGCAATAGCAACAACCATTGTAGTGGTAGTTGTACTAGTAGAAGTAGATGTAATAGTAGTAGTAGTAGTAGTAGTAATTATAGTACGACTAGGGATAGTAGTAGTAGTATTAGTAGTAGTAATAGTACATTAGTAGCAGTAATAGCAGCAATAGCAATATTAATAGAGTAGCAATGGAAACAATAATAGTTGTAGTAGTAATAGAAGTAGTACTAGTAGTAGTAGAGCAGTAGTAGTAGTAATGGTAGTCGTAGTAGGAGCAGTTGTATTAGTAGTAGTAGAAGATGTAGTAGTAGCAGTAGAAGTAGTTGTAGTAGTTGTAGAAGTAGTAGTAGTAGTAGTACAATTTGTCGTAGTAGTAGTAGTAATAGTACTAGTAGAAGTAGTTATTGTAGTTGTGGTAGTAGTAGTAGTAGTGGTTGTAGTGGTTGTAGTAATTGTAGTAGTAGTAGTACTAGTAGTTATAGTAGTAGTAGTAGTAGCAGCAGCAGCAGTAGCTATAGAAGAAGTAGTATTCGTTGTTGTGCTAGTTGTGTTGGTAGTATCCGTAGTAGCAGTCATAGTAATAGTAGTAAAAGTAATAGTAGCAGCAATAGTAGCTGTAGGAGCAGCAGTAGCAGCGATAGTAGTCGTAGGAGTAGTAGTGGCTGTAATAACAGTGGTCATAGTGGTAGCAGTATTAGCAGTAGTAGCAGCAGCAGTAGTACTAACAGTAGTAGTTGTATTCGTTGTAGTAGTAGTAGCTGTAGTCATGGTAGTAGTATGAGAAGTACTGAAGTCGTAGTAGTAGTAGTAGTTGCAACAGTAGTAGAAGTAGTAGTAGTAAGAGGAGAAATAGAGTAGTAGCTGTAGCAATAGTCTTAGTAGCTATATAGTATTAGTAATAGTGGTGGTGCAAGCAGCAATAGTAGTAGCAATAGTAGTAGTACTAGTAGTAGCAATAGTTATAGTAGCAGTAATATAAGTGGCAGTAATAATAGTAGTAGTAGTAGCAGTACTAGTGGTAGTAGCTATAGTAGCGTCAATAATAGTAGCAGCATCAGTAGTTGCTATAGTAGTAGCAGCAGTAGTAGCAATACTAGTAGCAGCAGTGACAGTATAAGTAGCTTTGGTAGTAATAGTTATAGTTATGGTAGGAAAAGTAGTGAAAGCAGTAGTAGCAGTAGCAGTAGTAGTGGTAGCAGTAGTAGCAGTGGTAGTAGTGGCAGCAGTAGTAGCAGTAGTGGCAGTATAAGTAGTAGCAGTAGTAGTAGTAGTTATTATAGTAATACTAGCAGAAGAAGTGGCAGGTGTAGGAGCAGCAGTAGCAGCAGCAGCAGTAGTAGTAGTAGTAAAAATAACAGTAGTAGTAATAGCAAAAGTAGTAGTAGTAGCTGAAGTTATAGGAGCAGTAGTAGTAGTAGCAATAACAACAATAGTAGTAATTGTTGTTGTAGTAGTAGTTGTTGTAGTAGTAGTTGTAGTAGTAGTAATTGCGGTAATAGTAATAGTAGCAGCACTAGTAGTAGTAGCAATAGTAGTAGTAGTATTAGTAGTAGTAGTGGGAGCAGTAGTAGTAGAAGTAGCAGTAGCGATAGTGGTGCTAGTAGCTGTAGTAGTAGCAGTAGTCATAGTAGTAGCAGTAATAGGAGTAGTAGGATTAGTAGGAGAAGCAATAGTTGCAGTAGTGGTAGTTGTAGTAGGAGTAGCAGTCATAATCGGAGTAGCAGTAGCAACAACTGTAGAAAGAGTAGTAGCAATAGCAAGAGTAGTAGCTGTAGTAGTATTAGTAGCCATAGTAGTAGTATTAGCTAGAGCAGCAGTAATAGTTGTAGGAGTTGTTGTAGTAGTAGTAGTAGTTATAGTAGTACTAGTTGTTGTTGTAGTATTAGTAGTAGCTGTTGTTGTAGTCGGAGTAGTAGTATTAGTAGCCATAGTAGTTGTAATTGGAGCATTAGTAACAATTGTAGTGGTAGGTGTGGTGGTGGTAGTAGTACTAGTAGTAGTAGTTGTCGTAGTCGTAGTAGGAGTATTACTAGTACTAGTAGTGTTAGTTTTAGTAATAGTAGTAGAAGAAGTAGTAGTAACAGTAGTAGTAGTAGTAGTAGTAGTTGTTGTTGTTGTTGTTGTTGTTGTTTTTGCTGTAGTACTAGTAGTAGTAGTAGGAGTCGTAGGAGTAGTAGTTGGAGAAGTAGTTGCGGTAGAATTAGTAGGAGTTGTAGTAGTAGTCGTAGGAGTCGTAGTGGTGGTAGTAGTAGTATTCGTTCTTGTAGTAGGAGTTGTAGTAGTAATAGTAGTAGCATCAGTAGTATTAGCAGCAGTAGTAATAGTAGCAATAGTACTAGTATTAGTAGTATTACTAGTAGTAGAAGCAGTAGTAGAAGCAGTAGTAGTAGTAGTTGAAGTAGTAGTAGTTGTACCAGTAGTAATAGGAGCAAAATGAGTAGTAGTAATAGTTGTAGTAGTAGCAGTAGTAGTAGTGGGAGAACTAGTTGGAGTAGTAGCAGTGGTGGTAGCAATAGTACTAGTAGTAGTGGTAGTAGAAGCAGTAGTTGTAGTAGCTCTAGTAGTAGTAGTAGTTGTAGTAGTACTTGCTATGGTAATAGTAGTAGTAGCAATAGTAGTAGTATTATTTGTGGCGATAGTAGTAGCAGTAGCAGTAATAGTAGTAGTACTATTTGTAGTAGTTGCAGTAACACTAGTAGTAATAGTGGTAGTACTAGTTGTAGCAGCTGTGATAGTAGTAGAAGTAGTAGTAGAAGCGGTAGTAGTAGTAGTAGGAGTTGTGTTTGTAATAGTAGTGTTTATAGCAATAGTAGCAATTGTAGCAGTAGTAGCAGCAGTGACAGTATAAACAACAATAGCAGTAGCAATAGTAGAAGTAGTAGTAGTATTGTAGCGGTTGTAGAGTAGTACTAGTAGAGTTTTATATGAGTAGTAGTCATCGTAGCCATAGCAGCACTAGTAGTAGTAGTAGTCGGAGTTAAAAAGTATTGTTGTCTTGTACTGGTAGCAGTAGTAGCAGCAGCAACAACAACATTAGTAGTAGTTGTAGGAGTTGCAACAGTAGTATTAGAAGTAGCTGTAGCGGTAGTAGTTCTAGTAGTAGAAATCGTAGTAGCAGCAGAAGTCGTAGTAGTCGCAGTAGTAGGAGGTATAGGAGTGGTAGGAGTAGTAGTAGTTGGAGTAGTAGCAGTAGGAGTAGTAGGAGTAGTAACAATAGTCAGAGTAGGAGTAGTAGGAGTGTAGTAGTAATAGTAGTAGTATTAGTAGTATTAGTAGTTGTAGTAGTAGTATTAGCAAGAGCAGTGGTAGTAGTTATTGTTGTTGTTGTTGTTGTAGTTGTAGTTGTTGTTATTGTTGTTGTTGTTATTGTTGTCATTGTTATTATAGTAGTAGAAGTTTTTGTTGTTGTTGTTATCATAGTAGTAGTTGGAGTTGTAGTAGTTGTAGTAGGACTAGTAGTAGTAGTTTTAGTGGTAGTAGTAGTAGCAGTAGAAGTAGTAGTAGTAATGGTAGTATTAGTGGTAGTTGTTGTTATAGCAGTAGGAGTTCTAGGAGTAGTAGTAGGAGTAGGAGTTGTTGTAGGAGTAGTAGTAGTAGTGGTGGTGGTAGGGGTAGGGCTAGGAATTGTAGTTGTAGTAGTAGTTGTAGTAGTAGTTGTAGTAGTAGTAGTAGTAGTAGTAGTATTAGTAGTAGTAGTAGTAGTAGGATTAGCAGCAATAGTAGTAGCAATAATACTAGTAGTAGTAGTGTTTGCAGTTGTAATAGTAGTAGAAGTAGTAGAAGCAGTAGTAGTATTAGCAAAAGTAGAGTAGTAGTAGTAGTAGTAGAAGCAATACTAGTAGTAGTAACAGTACTAATAGTGGAAGTAGTAGTAGTAGAGGTAGTGGCAATGGTAGTAGTAGTAGAAGAAGTAGGAGTAGTACCAACAATAGTAGTAGTAGTTTTGTTAGTAGTAGCAGCAGATGTAATAGTAGCAGCAGTAGTAGTAGAAGTAGAAGTAGTAGCAGTAGTAGTATTAGTAGTAATATTAGTAGTTGTAGTAGTAGCAGCAGTTGTAGTAATATTAGAAGTAATAGTAGAAGTTGCCGTAGAAGCAGTAGTAGCAATGGTAGTAGTAAAAACAGTACAAGCTATAGTAGTAGCAAGAGCAGTATTAGTAGTGGTAAACATAGCTGTAGTGGTTGTAGCAGTACTACTAATAGTTGTAGGAGTAGTGGTAATACTAGTAGTTGTAGTAGTAGCGGTAGTAATAGTAGTAGCAGTAGTAACAATAGTAGTAGTAGTGGTAGTATAGTAGTTGCAGTAGTAGTAGTAGATGCAGTAGTAGTTGTACTAGTGGAAATGGTAGGAGAAGTAGTAGTGGTAGTAGTCATAGCTGTATTAGTAAAAGTAGTAATAGCAGCAGTTATAGTGGTAGTAGTTGGAGTAGTGGTAGTAGTAGTAGCCGTAGTAGTAGTCATAGTAGTAGTAGTAGCAGCACCAACAACAATAGTAGTAGAATTGGTAGTGGTAGTCGCAGAAGTCGTAGTTGTAGTGGGAGTAGTAGCTACAGCAGTTGTAGGAGAGGTCGTCGCAGTAGAAGTATTAGTAGTAGCAGTAGTAGTAGGAGAAGTAGTAGTGGTTGTAGTAGGAGAAGTAGTAGTGGTGGCCGTAGCCATAGTACTAGCCGTAGTTGTAGTAGTAGTCATGGCAGTATTAAAAGTAGAAGTAGCAGTAGTAGTAGTAGCAATAGTGGTAGTCGTGTTGTAGCATTGGTAGTAGGAGTAAAACTACTGCTACAACTACTACTACTACTACTACTAAAACTACTATTATTACTACTACTACTACTTGTAGCTGTTGTGGTAGTTGTAGGAGAAGTAGCAGTTGTAGCAATAGCCATAGTAGTAGTGGTAGTAGTATTAGAGGTAATTGTAGCAGTAGTAGTTTTAGCCGTAGTAGCAGTAGTAGTAGTAGCAATAGCCGTAGTAGTAGTGGCAGTAGTAGTAGTAGTTTTCGTAGTTGTAGCAGCAGTTGTAAGAGTAAAACTAATACTACTACTTCTACTACTAGTAAAACTACTACTACTACTACTAGTAAAACTACTATTACTACTACAGCTGTTGCTACTACTACTACTACTACTAATACTACTGTTATTACTGATACTATAACTACTACTGTTATTACTACTACTATAACCACTACTGTTATTACTACTACTATAACTACTACTGTTACAGCTACTCCTACTACTACAATTGCTGCTACAACTACAACTACTGCACCAACGACTAGTGCAACTACTACTACTATTGCTACAAAAACAATTATTATTATTACTACTACTACAACAACAACAACTACTACTACTATTGCTATAGCTCTGCGGCTACTACAGCAACAACCAAAATTGCTACTGCTGCTGCTGCTGCTGCAGCTACTCCTGTTACAACTACAACAACTACTACTACTACTATTACCACTACTACTACTACTCACATTACTAGTGCTACTCCAATAGCTACTACCCCTACTACTACTACAACTACTACACCTACTACAACTGCTACTAATACTACTTCTTCTGCCACTAATACATATACAGCTACTAATACTACTACTCCTACTCCCACTACTGCTACTACTAATACTACGAACAATATTACTATTACTACTAGTACAACTATTATTACTACTACTACAACAACCACTACTCCTACTACTACTAATAATACTACAACTACTAAAACAACTACCTAATTCTACTTCTAGTACAACTGCTACTACAACAAATACTACTGCTGCCGCTACTACTAATACTATTACTAGTACAACTGCTACTACTACTACTAATACTACTTCTACTCCAACTCCTACTACTACTACTCCTACTCCTACTCTGACTACTACTACTACTACTACAACTACTATTACTACAGCTATAACAAGAACTACAACTATAACTACTACTACTTGTGCTACTACTAATCCTGCTACAACTACTGCTACCACTACGCCAACTATTACGACTCCTACTACAACTCCAACTCCTACTCCCACTACTACTACTACATCTCCTCCTCCTCCTCCTACTACTACTACACCTACTCCTAATTTTGTTACTACTACTCCTACTACAACAACTACTACTACGACTGCTACTCCTACTACTATTACTCCTACTCCTACTACTACTACTTCTACTACTACTACTCCTACCACTAATCTTACTACTGCTCCTACTCCTATTCCTACTACTACTACTACAACTACTATTACTACTACAGTTACTACTACTGCAACTACAAGTCCTACAACTGCTGCTACTTCTACTACTGCTACTACTGCTACTCAATATCTACTAGTTCTAGTACTACTACTACAGCTAGTACCATTGCTGCTACTACTATTGTTATTATTGCTGCTACTACTATTGCTATTACTACGACTACTATTATTATAACTCCGACTACTACTATTACTACTACTTCTGGTACTACTGCAACTCAATATCTACTAGTTCTAGTACTACTGCTATTGCGACTACTATTATTGTTGTTGCTGCTACTACTACTACTATTACCACTACTGCTACTACTACTTATGCTACTCCTACGACTATTGCTACATCTGCTACAACTACTACCATTAGTACTGCCTATACTACTACTACAGTTGCTATTGCTGCTGCTTCCACAATTACTTCTGCAGCTACTGCTACTAATACTACTCTTATTACTACTACTGTAACCACTACTGCTATTGCTGCTTCAACTACTAGAATTGTTGCCACAACTACAACTACTGCACCTAGGACTAGCACAACAACTACTACTACTATTGCTACAAAAACTACTATTACTACTAATACAACAACAAAAACAACAACTACTATTGCTATAGCTGCTGCAGCTACTACAACAACAACCAAAAATGCTACTATTGCTCCTGTTGCTGTTGCTACGGTGGCTACTACTGCTATTACTACTACTACTACTCATATTAGTAGTGCTACTCCAATAACTACTACCCCTACTACTACTACAATTACTACACCTACTATGATTTCTACAACTACTATTGCTGCTACTAATACTACTACTCGTACTCTCACTACTGCTACTACTATTCCTACGAGTAATATTACTACTACTACTAGTACAACAATTACTACTACTACAACAACCACTACTCCTAATACTACTAATAATACTACAACTACCAAAACAACTACTACAAATTCTACTACTAGTACAATTTCTACTACAACTACTTCTAATGCTGCTGCTACTACTAATACGACTACTAGTACAACTGCTACTACGACTACTTCTGTTGCTGCTACTACTACTATGAATACTACTCCAACTCCTACTGCTACTTCTACTTCTATTCCTACTCCAACTACAACTACTACTACTACAACTACTATTACTACTGCTACAACAAGAACTACAACTCTAACCAATACTACTACTGCTACTATTACTCCTACTACAACTCCAACTCCTACTTCTAGTTCTACTGCTACTCAATATCTAGTACTTCTAGTACTACTACTGCTGCTACTGCTCCTACTATTATTATTGTTGCTGCTACTACAACTACTATTACTGCTACTACTGCTGCTGCTGCTTTCGCTACTACTACTACTATTGCTACATCTGCTACAACTATTACTGCTGCTGCTACTACTACTACTACTCCTCCTCCTCCTCCTCCTCCTCCTCCTCTTACTACTACTACTACTACTACTTCTTCTTCTACGACTGCTTCTACTACTTCTATTTCTATTACTATTACTACTTCTGCAACTGCAACTACTACTACACTACTACTGCTACTGGTACATTTGCTATAGCTACTACTACACTACTACTACTACAACTACTAGTGCTAATACTACTAGCACTAGTACAAACACTACTACTACTAATACTACTAGTGCTAATACTATTAGTATTAGTACAAACACTACTACTACTACTTCTACAGCAACAACAATTACTGCTACTACTACTACTACTACTACTACTACTTCTACTACTACTTCGGCTACTACATCTACTACTACTACTAGTGCTAATACTACTAGTACTAGTACAAACACTACTACTACTACTTCTACACCAACAACAATTACTGCTACTACTACTACTACTCCTACTACTACTACTATAACAACAACAACTACTACTACTACTCCAACTCTTACTTTTAGAACAAAAACTACTACTACTACTCCAATGACTTCTACGACAACTAGCAAAACAATTACAACAACTACTACTACTATTACTACTCCTACTACTAATACTATCCCTACTACTATTACAATTACAACTACTACGGCTACTTCTCCTCCTCCTCCTCCTCCTACTACTACTACAACTTCTAATACTACAACTACTACCACTACCACTACCACTACTACTACTACTACATCAACAAATTATACTACTCCAACTCCTACTTTTACAACAACAACAACAACTGCTACTACTCCTATGACTTCTGCTATTGCTACCACTACAATTACAACTACTACTTTTACTACTACTACTACTACAAATACAACAACTACTATTACTATTACTACTACTACTGCTACTTCTCCTCCCCCTACTACTAGTACTGCTAATACTACAACTACTTGTACTACAACAACAACAACAACAACAACAACAACTACTACTACTACTACTACAACTACAACTACTACTAGCGCTGCTGCTCCTTCTGCTACTAATTCTACTACTGCTATTCCAACTACTACTCTAACTTCTACTACTTCAACCAAGAATACTACCACTAATACTACTACTTCTATTACAACTACAACAACTACTATTACTAGTACTAACACTACTCCAACTACTACTACTACTCTAACTACTACTACAACAATTACTGCTACTACTACTACTACTGCTACTACTTCTTCTACTACTACTAATACTACAACTACTACTACTTGTACTACTACTATTGCTACTATTACTACTACTACTACTACTTCTGCTACTACTTCAGCTACCACTACTGTAATTAATACTACCATCACTACTACTACAATAACTACTACTGCGACTACTGCTACTACTTCTACTAGCACTGCGCATAGTACTGCTATTCCTACTCCAACTCCAACTCCTCCTCCAACTAATATAACAACAACAACTACTACTACTACTACAATTACTACTAACTCCTAATACTTCTACTTCTACTATCGCTACAACAACTATTACTACTACTTCTGCTATTTCTACTACAACAACAACAACAACAACAACAACAACAACAACTACTACTACTACTACTTCTACTCTTGCAGCTACTAATACTCCAACTACTTTTACTAGTACTAGTACTACTGCTACCACTTCTACTACAATGACTACTACCAATACTACTATTACTCTTACTACTACTACTATTGCTACTTCTTCTTCTACTACAACTACTGCTATGTCTACAACTACTACTACTCTAACCCCTACTACTACAACTACCGCTACTACTACTAATCCTACTACAACTCCTACTACTACCAGTACAATTACAACTACTACTATTACTACTAATACTACTCCTACTGCTATTACTAGTAGTACTACTACTGCTACTTCTACTACTAGCACTACTACTATTGTTATTACTACTACTACTACTACTACAACTACTACTATTGTTACTGGTGCTGGTACAATTACTACGACTACTACTACTACTAGTATAACTACTATTTCTACTAACACTACTACAATAACAACAACAACTACTACTACTACTACTACTACTGCGGCTACTATTAGTACAATTACCACTATAACTACAACCACTGCTCTTCTACGACTACTACTACTACTTCCACTACTATTACAACTTCTACTACTGCTAGAACTACTACACTACTACTACTACTGCTGCTACTGCTACTACTACTACACTACTACTACACTACTACTACTACTTTAATACTACTACTAATGTTATAACTACTACTAGTACTACTTCGGCTACAGCATCTACTACTACTAATAGTACAAATACTACTAATACTAGTACAAACAATACTACTACTATGGCTACAACAACAACTACTACTGCAACTACTATGGCTACTACTACTACTACTATTATGACTACTACTACGACTACTACTACTACTACTACTACTACTACTACTACTACTGTCCCTACTGCTACTATATCTACAACTACTACTACTCCAACTCTTTCTATTACAACTTCTACTACTACTACTACTACTTCTATGAGTACTCCTACTGCCACTACTACAATTACAACAATAACTACTACAAATACTTCTACTGCTACTGCTACTATTATTACTCTGAGTACTACTCCTACTACTATTGCTACTCCTACTACTATAACTACTACTACTACTATTGCTACTTCTTCTACTAATACTACTACTACTACTAATGCCACAACTACTACTACTCATACCTAAACTACTACTACTACAACAACAACTACTACTACTATTACAACTACTACTAATACTATTACGAGTACTACCACAACTAATACTCCTTGTGATGCTACCCCTACTGCTACTACTTCTCTTACTACTATTACAACTACTACTACAACTTCTTCTACTTCAACTAAAAATACTACTACTTCTATTACTACTACAACTCCAACTCCTACAATTACAACTTGTACAACTACCACTACTCCTATGACTACTCCTACTGCTACCACTACAATTACAACAACAACTACCACAAATACTACTTCTATTACAACACCTACTGCTAATGCTACTCCACCTACTATTACTACTACTATTTCTACTGCTACTTCTTCTTCTACTACTATGACTACTACTATGCTACAACAACTACTACTACTCCTACAACTACTATTACTACAACTACTACTGCCACTAACATTACAACAATAACAGCTACTACTAATACTACTACTATTACTACCAGTGCTGCAACTCCTACTGCTACTACTTCCCCCACTACTATTACAACTACTACTACAAATACTACAAGTTCAACTATGAATACTACCACAACAACTACAACTACTAGAACTACCACTACTACACTTACTACTGCTGCTATTACTCCTACTGCGACTACTACTACCACTACCACAACTACATTTACTACTGCTCGTACTACTACTACTATTACTATTGTCACTACTACTACTACTACTACTACTACTACTACTACTACTACTATTGCTACTACTATAACTACTACTGCTACTATTGCCACTATTCCTACAACTACATCTATTGCTAATACTGCTACTACACCACAAATGCCATCACTACTACCACTGCCACTACTACTGCTACTACTACTACTACTGGTACTACTACTGCTAGAACTACTGCTACTACAATAACTACTATTGCTATTACTACTACTTTGACTACTACTACCACTACAACAACTACTATTACTATTGCTACTACTGCTACAACTGCTACTACTGCCCTACTACTGTTACTACTGCCAATACTGCTACTACTCCCACTACTATGACACCTACTACTAGTCCTCATATTACTATTTCTGCTACAACTACTCCTTCTACTTCTATAACTACTACTGCTACTACTGCAGTAGTTGTAGCTACACCAACAGCTACTCCTCCTCGAACTAGTCTACTAGTACTGCTATAACAGCAACTACTGCTACTATTACTATCACTAATGCTACTAATACTACTACTACTACTATTGCTAATACTAATATTACTACTACTAATTCTACAACTGCCACTACTACTACTACTCCTACTACTAATTCTACTACTGCCACTACTACTACTACTACTACTACTCGTCCTACAACTACTGCTACTACTACTCCTACTACTACTACTCCCCCACTTTCTACGACAACTGCTACAACTACTACTATGACTATTACTATTACTACTACTACTTCTTCTACTACTACTACAACTGTTGCGGCCTACCACTGCTACTACTACTGCTACTAATAGTACAACTATTAATACTACTGCTGCTAATACTACTACTACTACTACAACTACTGCTACTACTATTACTACTACTACTACTACTACTACTACTGCGACTATTGCTACTACTACTACTACAACTACTATTAAAGTTCTGCTGCTACTACAACTACTGCTACTACCACTAATCCTGGTACTACTTCTACTACCACTCCTATCATTGCTGCTATTACTACTCTTACTTCTCCTCCAACTACTACTGCAACTAATACTTCTGCTACTATTGCTATTACTACCACTACTCCTATAGCTACTCGTACAACTACTACTACAACTACTACTTCTACTACCACTTCTCCTATAGCAACTACTACTACCACTACAACAACTAGTACAACTACAGCAGATACTATAACTACTGCTACCACTACTGCGGCTGATACTTCTACTACATCAACTACTCCATCTACTACTACTACTGCTGCGACTACTACTCCTACAACTACTACTACAACTACTATTGCCGCTGCGGCTACTACTACTACTACTGCTGCTGCTGCGGCTACTACTACTACTACAACCACTACTACTAATACTTCTACTACAACAACTACTACCACCACTACTACTACTACAACTACTGCTGCTACTACTACTACCAATACCACTACCACTACTACTGCTGCACCGATACTACTGCTCCTATTATTGCTACTACTCCTACTACCACTACTGTTACTACTGCTGCTACTACTACTCCTACTCATACTTCTACTGCAATTGCTACTGCTCCTACTACTGCTATGGCTACTACTCTTACTATGAGTACTACTGCTACTCCTGCTACTACAACAACTACTACTGCTACTATTACTTATCACAACTACTACTCCTACTGTAACTACTACTACTCCTATTGCTACTACTACTGCTACTACTACTACTAATACTATAATAACAATTACTACTTCTACTACTACTTACTACTACTCCTATTACTACTTCAATAATAACTACTATTGCTACTACTGCTACTACTACAGCTACCGCTACTGCTCCTCTTACTGCTACTACTACTACTACTACTGGTACTACTGCTACAAGTTCTATTACTACTACGACAACTACCACTACTGCTACTACTAGACTACTACTACTACTATTACAACTACCACTCGACATACGACTACTCCAAATACTACAACTAAAACTAAAACTTCTACTACTATGGCTACTACTCCTACGACTGCTACTACTGCTACTACTACTATTGCTATTACTACTACTAGTCCTACAACAATTGCTGTTAATGCCACTACTACAGCTTTTAATGCTACCAAAACTACAACTAACACTACTCCTTCAACTACTACAATTTCTGCTACTACTACTCCTCCTAAAACTTCTGCTACAACAAATACTACTACCACAACTACCAATGTTGCTGGTACCAGTACTACTACTATCGCTACAGCTGTTGTTGCTACTATAACCGCTACTCTTGCTGTTACTGCAACTACTGCTACTATTACTACAACTGCTGCTACCGTTACTGCTCCTACTACAGCTACGGATACTACTATCACTACTACTACTACTAGTACTACTCCTACTACTACTGGCACAACTACTACTACTATGACAACTACTGCCACTGCCACTGCTACTACTGTTGATCCTATCTCTGTTGCTACTGCTACTACTGCTGCTCTTATTTTTGCTACTTCTACTAATATTGCTACTACTACCACAACAACAACAACAACTACTTATTACTAATACTACTACTACTACTACGATTTATTACAAGTACTTCAGCTACTACTACTTCTACTGCTACCACTCCACATACTACTACTACTACTACACCAACTAGACTAGTACTACTACTACTATTACTGCTACAGCTACTGCTACAACTGCTACTACTACAACTAGTAATTCTACCACTATTGCTACTGCTACTACTACTACTACTCCGGCTGCTTTTGCTGTTGCTATTACTCCTACTACAACAACTACTATAACTACTCCAACTATTACTTAGTACTACTACTACAACTACTTCTATTACCAATACTACTGCTTACGACAACACCGACTACGACTACTACTACCACAACAACTACTATTACTACTAATTATTACTACTACTAGTACTGCTACTACTCCACCTACTACAACTATGGCTACAACTACTGTTGCTACTTCTACTACTACTGATACTACTGCTACTACTACAGCTACTACAACTTTTACTACCATTACCACTACTCCCTCTTCTACTACAGCAGTCACAACTACTACTACTACTACAACAACTACTAGTACTACTACTAAGACTGCTATTACTACATCTACTACCTCTACTACTAGTGCTACTACGACTGAAACTACTACACTATGAAAACTACAACTACTACTGCAACTATTGCAACTACTGCTACTATAGCTACTACAGTTACTAATACTACAACTGCTACTACTACTTCTACTGTTAAAGCTTCAACTACTACTACTGTTGCTACTACCACTACTATTACTATAATTGCTACCACTCCTACTACTACTATTGCTACTCCGGCCACTATGACTAGTACTACTACTACAACTACTACACCTACTACTATTGCTGCTACTAATACTACTACTACAACTATTACTACTTTTATTATTACAAGTACTACTGCTACTACAACAACTACTACAACTACAACTACAACTAAAACTCCTCCTCCTACTACTACTACTACTACACGTACTACTACTATTACTGCAACTACTACTACTACTACTACTTCTACTAATACTACAACAACTACCACTACTAATACTACTGCTACTGTTGCTGCTACTACTACTATTGCTGCTGCAACTACTACTATTGCTACTAATAGTGCAACTGCTACTACTACTGCTACTACTATAACTATTACAATTACTACTACGACTACTACTACTAATACAACTACTGTTACTACTGTGACAACTACTATTACTACTACTACTGCTAATACTACTACTCCTACTCGTCCTACTACTATTGTTACTACTACTACTACTACTGCTACTACAGCTATTACCACCACTACTCCTACTGCAGCAACTACTCCTAGTACTCCTCCTACAACTACTACTACTACTAAAACTACTCCTACTACAACTATTGGTACCACAACTACTACCACAACTACTCCTACTACTACTACTACCACTACAACTACAACAACAACTACAACTAATACTGCCACTACCGTATTTGATGCTACTACTACCACTACTACTGCTTCTTCCACTACTCCTGCTACTCCTACTATTACTACTAAGACTACTACTATTACTACCACTACTCCTACTGAAGCCACTACTCCGACTGCTACTCCTAAAACAATAACAACAACAACTGCTGCTACAACTACTAGTCCGACTATAACAACTATTACAACTACTACTACTTTTGCTGCTATTGCTGCTGCTTCTACTACTACTGCAACTACTACTTCAACTCCTACTACAACTACTACTACCACAACAACAACAACAACAACAACTACTACTTCTGCTACTACAACTACTACTACTGAAACTACTGCTACTGCTACTGCTACTACTGCTACTACTGCTACTATTTCTACTACTCCTTCTACCACTACTGCTACTACCACTACTACTATGACTACTAAAGTTGCTGCTCACACTACTATTGCTACTACTATTGCTCCTACTACTGCTACGGCTACTACTACTACTACTACTACTACTACTACTACGACAACTACTGCCACTACAACTGCTGCTGCTGCTAGTACTCCTACTATTTTTGCTCTTGCTACTACTACTAGTACTACCTCTGTTGTTGCTGCTGTAGCTATTACTCCTACTACAATGACAACTACAACAATTGCTAGAATTACTTACAAAAACAACTACTATTACAACTGCTACTACTACTACCCCTACTATTACCACTACTACTACTACTACGACTGCTACTACTACTACTACTATGACTACAACAACAACTACTACTTCTACTACTACTTACTACTACTCCTCCTACTACTACTACAATTATTTATTACGACTATTGCTACTAGTACTACTACTACTACTACCACTACTAGTACTACTATGACTTATTACTGCTATTTCTGCTGCTACTATTGCTACTGCTACGACTCCACATACTACTACTACTACTCCTACTACAACTAGTACTACAAGTAATATTACTACTACAACTACTGGTACTACTATTACTACTATAGCAATACTCCTACAACCATTGCTACTACTAGTACAACTACTACTACTCCTGCTGCTGCAACTGTTGCTATAACTCCAACTACTACAACGACTATTACTACTGCTACTATTACTTACTTCTACTACTACAACTATTGTTGCTGCTTCTACTACCACTACTGCTACTAATACCGCTACTGCTATTACTCCTACTACTGCTACAACTACTACTACTACTACTGCTATTACTACTACTACTATTTCCACTACTACGATTGCTACTTCTTCTACTACTATTACAGCTACTGCTTGTACTACTACTACTGCTGCTATTGCTTATCCTACAAGTACAACTGCTACTTCAATAACTACTACTATTACTACTACTACTACTACTTCTACAACTACTACCATGGCTTGTACTATCGCTACTGCTCCAACTTCTACCACTACTACTAATACTACAACTACTTCTACTACTACTGTTGTTTCTACGATTATTACTACAACTACTCCTATTACAAAAACTTCTACTACTTTACTTACTTCCATTTCTGCTGCTACTACTATAATTGCTACTGCTATTGCTAATGCTACTACTATTGCTAACGCTACTACTACTACTACTTCTACTACTACAACTACTACAGCTGTTGCTGCTGCTGCTATCACAACTGCCACCACTACTACAGCTACCGCCACCACAACTACTGATACTGCTACTGTTGCAACTACCACAACTACTGCTACTACTCTACTTTACCAACTACTACCACTGCTACTACTACTACAACCACTATAACTACTACTGATACTATAGCGACTAATACTAGTATTCCTACTACTCCTTCTGCTACTACTTCTACTACCTTTAGTACTTTGGCTATTACTACTACAACAACAACAACTACAACTACGACAACCAAAACTGCCACAACTCCAACAACTATTACTGCCACCACTACTACTACTACTACAACTATTACTACTACTATTGCTACTACTATTACTACAACTACTGCTGTTGCTGCTGCTCCTGCTGCTCCTACTACTGCTGCTACTACTACTACTACTACTACTACTACTACTACTACTACTACTGCTACTACTACTACTACTACTACTACTACTACTACTACTACTACAACGACACACTACTACTAATGACTACTAGGGCTACTTACTACTATGGCTACTACTACTATGATTACTACTATAACTAACGTAATAACTACTTCTACTGCTAATACTGCTACTACTGCTACTACTGCTACTACTACTACTACTACTACTACCACTACTATTATTATTACTACTACTACTACTACTACTATTACTACCACTATTACTGCTATTACTACAACTCCTACTACTACTCCTACTACTGCTACTACTACTACTGCTATTACTACTACTACTATTACTACCACTACTACTACTACTACTACTACTACTACTACTACTACTACTACTACTACTACTACTACTAATACTACTACTACTACTTTTATTGCTACTACAGCTACTACTACTACTACTGCTACTACTACTACGACAACTACTCCTACTACTACTACTACTACTACTACTACTACTGCCACTACTATTACTAATAATACTGGTACAACTAGTGCTACTACTGCTACTGCTACAGCAGCCATTGTAGCAACTGCTGTTGCTGCTACTAGTGTTGTGCCTACTACTAGTGTGGTTACTACTACTTGTACTACTACTGCTACAGCTTCTATCACTAATTCTACTAGTGATACTGCTATTGTTGCGACAGATACCGCTACTACTACTACTACTACTACTACTACAACAACAACAACTAATTCTACTGTTGATGCAACTGCTTCTACTGCTATTGCTACTACTGCGACTGCTACACTTGTGACAGCTATGACTCCTATTGCATCTAGTCCTACCACTACTACTACTGTTGCTAGTACTACTACAATTACTACTACTTCTACTACAACTACTACTGTTGTTGCTACTATTACTACAACAACTAGAACCACAGCTACTGCTACAACTATTACAACTATTTTTGCTACTACTACTACTACAATCGTGATAGCTACAACTACTACAACTACAACCCCACGACTTCTACTCCCACTACTACTACAACTACTACCACTACTACTATTGCTACAACAACAACAACAACTACTACTACTATGACTGCTACTACTACTACCACTAATGCTGCTGCTGCAACTGCTACTACAACTACTTCTTTTACTACTACTACTAATACTAGTACTATTACTACTACTGCTGCAACTACTGCAACTTCTAATAATACTACTACTATTGCAGCTTCTATTTCTACTACTACTACTTCTGCTAGTACTACTGCTACTATTATTACAACTAATACTGTGACTACTAGTAGTGCTGTTGCAGCTACTACTACTGCTACAATAACAATAACAATAACTACTACTACTACCACTACTACTACTACAATAACTACTACTACGGCTACTACTCCTACTGCTACTACTACTACTAATACAACTACTAGGACTACTACTACAACTACGGTTACCACTATTGGTACTATTACTGCTACTACTACTACTACACCCACAGCTACAAACACAAATACTAGAACTATGACTACTTCTACTTCTAGTACTACTACTACGACTACTACATCAGGTACTACTCCTGCGACTACTACAACTGCCACCACTGCTACTACTAGTACTACTGGTATTACTACTACTACAATTAATACTAGTAGTAGTAGTAGCAGCAGTAGTATTAGTAGCAATAGTAGCAGTAGCAGTCCTAGAAATAGCAATAAAAGTTGTAACAACAATAGTATAGTAGTAGTAACTGTAGTAGTAATAGTACCAGAAGTAGCAGGAGTAGTAGCTGTAGCAACTATAGTAATCGCAGTAGTAGTAGTTGGAGTAGTAGTACTAGTAGTAGCAATAGCAATATTTGTAGTACCACTAGCTGTAGTAGTAGTAGCAACAGTAGTAGTAGAAGTAGTAGTAGTTGGAGTAGTAGTACTAGTAGTAGCAATAGTCGGTGTAGTAGTAGAAGTATTTGCAGTATTAGTTGTAGTAGAAGTGGCAAGAGAATTACTAGTAGTAGTTGTAAAATTAGTAGTAGCTAAAGTGGCAGCAGTAGTAGAAATAGTAGCAAAAGTAGTTATAGTAGTTATAATAGCAATAGCAGTTGTAGTTGTAGTAGTAGCAATAGAGGTAACTACTACAACTTCTACTACTAGTGCTGCCATTAGTAGCAACAGTAGTAACAATAGCAGTAGTGGTAGAAATAGTAGTACTAGTACTAGTAGTATTCAGGTAGTAGTAGTAGTAGTAATAGTAGTAGCAATAGTAGTAGTAGTAGTAGCAATAACAGTACTTTTACTAATATTACTTCTACTACTGTTGCTGCTACTGCTACTATTACTACTACTACTATTACTACTATTACTTGTACTATTATTACTACTCCATTAGTAGTGCTACTATTACTACTACTACTATTACTACTTCTACTACATGTTCTACTACTACCACTTCTCCAACTCCTAGTACTACTACTACCACTTTTACTGCTACTGCAGTTATTATTACTACTTCCGCACCTATTCCTACTCTTGCTACTGCTAGTACAACTCCTTCTCCTACTATGGCTACTCCTAATCTTGCTGTTGTTGTAGCTACTATGACAACTTGTACAACTGCTACTGCTGCTGCTACTTCTACTGCTACTCCTACAACTACTAGTACTACAACTACTAATACTACTAGTTTTAGTACTTCTAGTCTTACTACTACTACCACCAATACTACTAATACTACTATTGCTATTGCTGCTATGAATACAACTACTACCCTACAACTTCTGCAACTACCTCTACTACTGATACTAATACAATTACAACTTCTTCCATGACTACTGCTACTGCCACTGGTACTACTACTACTCCAACTACTACTACTACTGCTATTACAATTACTACTGCTGCTGCTGCTGCTATTATAGTTACTACTACTACTACGACAACTACTACTCCTACTCCTACTCCTACTAGTGTCACTACAACTATGACTATTACTACTCCTGCTACTATTGCTGCTATGGATAGTATTAATATGACTACTACCTCTCCAACTACTATTAGCAACTGCTACAACTACCACTACTACTACTAGTACTCATCCTCCTCCTTCTCCTTCAGCTACTATTGCTACTAGTACTACTACGACAACTACTGCCACTACTACTTCTATTGCTGCTGCTAGCACTCCTACTATTTTTGCTCCTACTTCTACTGCTATTACTCCCACTACTATGAGAACTACTACAACTACTACTATTACTTACTACAACTACTTATGTTACAACTGCTACTACTACTACTCCTACTACTACCACCACCACTACTACTACTACGGCTTATTACTACTCATTCTGCTACTACTACTACTACTACTACCACTCCACATACTACTACTATGCCTTGTACTACAACTACTATTACTACTACAGCTACTGCTACTACTACTACTACTACAGCTAGTACTCCTACTACTATTGGTATTGCAACTACTACAACTACAACTCATGCTGCTACTGCTATTACTCCGACTACTACAACTACTATTACTACTAGCACAATTCTTACTTCTACTACTACAACCATTAGTACTACCAATACTATTGCTTACGACAACTCCTACTACTACTACTACTACTACTACAACAACAACAACTACTACTACTACTACTTATTACTACTACTACTCACTATTGCTGCTACTACTCCACCTACTACAACTACGACTACTACTACTGCTTTTAAAACTATTACTACTGTTACCACTACTCCTTCTACTACTGCAATAGCCACAACTAGTATACTACTATTACCACAACAACAATAACAACTACTGAGACTACTACTACTACAACAACCACTTCTACTACTACTGATGCTGCTACTACTACTGCGATTGCAACTAATGCACTACTAAAACTACTACTACTACCACAACTACAACTACTACTGCTACGAGAGCTACTATCGTTACTAATACTACAACTCCTACTACTACTATTAATCCTAATGCTACCACTACTACTACTGCCATAGCTACTATAATTGCTGCTGCTATCACTACTATTACTACTATTATTGCTACTGCTCCTACAATTACAGCAGCCACTACTACTACTACTACTAATACTACAACTACAACTATAACCACTACTACTACTGCAACAGCTATTGCTATGACTACTATTACTGCAACTACAACTTCTGCTACTACAACTACTACCACTGCTGTCGCTACTCGTTCAACTACTACTACTCCTACTCTACTACTACTACTATTACTACTACTACTCCTATTACAACAACAACTACTACTAGTACTACCACTACTACTACTACTACAACCACTACTACAAGTACTACTACTACATCAACTACTAGTAGAATTGCTATTGCTACTACCCGTACTACTACTGGTACTACTATTACTACTAATCCTAACACTACAACTACTATGCCAACTACCACTACTACTACTACTATTAATACTACGCATACTACCACTCCTACTACTACTACTACAAGAACAACTACTGCTGCTACTCCGACTACTACTACTACTACTATAACTACAACAACTAGCACACCTACTACAACTGCTACAACAACTATTGCTGCTACTAATACTCCTACTACCACTATTACTACTTTTATTAGTACTAGTACTACTGCTAATACAACCACTACAGCTACAATGATAACTAAAGCTCCACCTACTACTATTGCTGCAACTACTACTACTACTACAACAATAATAACAACAACTACTACTATTATAACAACTGCCAATACTATAACTACTGCTGTTGTAGCTGCTGTAGCTAAAACTACTACTACTATTTCTACTAATAGTGCAACTGCTACTACTACTACTACTACTACAACTACTACTATTACTACTGCTACTACTACTACTTCTTCTAATACAACTACTGCTACTACTGCTATTATTACTACTACTACTACTACTAAAACTACTACTCCTACTACTCCTCCTACTACTACTGCAACTTCTACTACTCCTACTACAACTCTTACCACCACTACTCCTACGGCGACATCTACTCTTACTACCAGTCCTACAACTACTACTACTGAAACTACAGCTACTACTACTACTCCTAGTACAACTACTACTACCACTACTTCTACCACAACAACTACTCCAACTGCTATTACCACTACAACTACAACAACAACTACTACTAATGCTGCAACTACTACGGCTGAAGCTACTACTACCACTACTGCTACTGCTTCTATTAGTCCTACTACTCCACCTACTACTACTGCTAAGACTACAAATCCCACTACTACAATTACTACCACTACTCCTACTGTAGCTACTACTCCAACTGCGACTCCTATAATAACAACTACTACTACTACTCCGATGACAACTACTATTAACACTACTACTACTTCTGCTGCTGCTACTGCAACTTTTACTACTACTGCTACTACTACTACAACTCCTACTACAATAGCTACTGCTGCAACAACAACAACAACAACTACTGCTGCCACTGCTATTATAGCTACTACAACTACAACTACTACTACTACTATTGCTACTCCTACTACTACTACTGCTACTACTGCTACTACTACTACTACTATTGCAACTACTCCTTCTACCACTACTCTACTACCACTAGTACTAAGGCTACTTCAGCTACTACTCATACTACTACTGCTACTGCTACTGCTCCTACTACCGCTAGGGCTACTACTACTATTACTGTAGCTGCTGCTGCAGCTCGTACTGCTACTAGTACTACTACTACTATGACAACTATTGCTACATCTACTACTACTGTTGCTGCAAGTACTCCTACTATTTTTGCTCCTGCTACTACTACTACTATTGATTCTACTGCTATGACTCCTACTACTACGAGAACTACTATAACTGCTACTATTACTTACTACAACTACTGTTGTTACAACTGCTACTACTACTACTCCTACTACTACCGCTACAACTACTACAACTACTATGATTACGACTACTACTACTATAACTACTTATTACTACTACTATAACTACTATTACTACTACTATTAGTACCACTACTACTACTATGACTTATTACTACTACTTCTGCTACAACAACTACTACTACTACCACAACACATACTACCACTACTACGACTACTACGACTTATTACTACTACTTCTGCTACTGCTATTGCTATAATTACTTACTACTACTACTACTACAACAACTACTACAAACACTACTGCTTTCGACTACTCCTCCTCGTCCTCGTCCTCCTCCTACTACTACTACTTATCACTACAACTACTTATTATTACTGCCACTACTACTACTACTACTACTCCACCTACTACAACTATGGCTACTGCTATTGCGGCTACTTCTACTACTACTGATACAGCTGCTACTACTACTGCAACTACAACTTTTACTACTAATACCACTACTCCTTCTACTTCTACAGCAGTCGCAACTACTACTACTACTCAACAACAACAATAACTACTACAACTACTACTTCTACTACTACTACTACGACTACAACTACTACACTACTGAAACTACTACTACTACTGCAACTACTGCTACTACTGTTACTAATACTATAACAACTACTACTACCATTACTACTAATGCTACTACTGCTACTTCTGCTATAGCTACTAATATTGCTACTACTATCACTACTATTACTACTACTATTACTACTACTACTTCTATTATTACTACTATTACTATAGTAGTGGCAATAGTAGTAGTAGTAGTAGTAGTAATAGTAGTGATAGTAGTAGTAGTCGCTATAGCAGTAGTAGTAGTAGTAATAGTAGTCGCAATAGTAGTAGTAGTAGTAATAGTAGTGGCAACAGTAGTAGCAACAGTAGCTGTAACTATACTACTACTACTCTTACTACTAGTACTGTTGTTACTGCTGCTACAATTATGACTACTACTATTACAACTATTACTATTACTATTATTACTAATCCATTGGTAGCGCAACTATTACTACTATTACTATTAGTACTACTACTACTACTACTACTACCACTTTTACTGCTAGTGCTGCTATTATTACTACTTCTACACCTATTCCTACTCTTGCTACTGCCACTACTACTCCTGCTCCAATTTCAACTACTCCTAATCCTACTATTGTTATAGTTGCTACGAAACCTTCTACAACTGCTACTGCTGCTACTACTGCAACTACTTCTTCTGCTACTCCTATAACAACTACTGCTACAACAACTTCTACTACTAGTTTAAGTACCACTAGTCTTACTACTACTACCACTACTACTTCTACTACAGCTACTGCTACTACTACTGCTACTTCTAAAATGAAAACTACTACTACGCTACAGCTTCTACTACTACTTCTACTACTAATAATAATACAATTACAACTTCTTCCATGACTACTGCTACTACTACTGCTACTCCTACTACTCCAACTACTACTATTACTACTTTTACTATTACTACTACTATTACCATTACTACTACTATTACCATTACTACTACTACTACTACTAAGCCTACTACTACTACTAGGACTATTACTAGTAGTGGTAGTAGTACTAGTAGTAGTAGCAGTAATAGTAGTAGTAGTAGTTGTTGTTGTTGCATTAGTAGTAGCAGAAATAGCAACAGAAATAGTAGTAGTTATTGCAGAATTAGTAGTAACTGAAGTGGCAGCAGTAGTAGAAGAAGTAGTGGCAAAAGTAGTTGTAGTCGTTATACTAGCAATAGCAGTTGTAGTAGTAGTAGTAGCAGTAGCTGTAACTACTACAACTACTACTACAATTGATGCCATTAGTATCAAGAGTAGTAACAATAGCAGTAGTAGTAGAAACAATAGTAGTAGTACTATTAGTAGCAGTAGTAGCAGTAGTAGTCGTAGTAGTAGTAGAAGTAGTAGTCACAGTGCTAGTAGTAGCAGTAGTACTACAACTAATACTGTTGCTACTAATACTAATACTATTACTACAACTACTATTACTACTATTACTACTACTATTATTGCTACTCCATTAGTAGTGCAACTATTACTACAACTACTGTTAGTACAACTACTACTACTACCACTTCTCTAACTCCTACTACGACTACCACTTTTAATGGTAGTGTAGCTATTATTACTACTTCTACACCTATTCCTACTCTTGCTATTGCTACTACTACTCCTGCTCCTACATCAACTACTCCCAATCCTGTTGTTGTTGTAGCAACTATGACAACTTCTGCAACTGCTACTACTGCTGCTATTTCTATTGCTACTACTACAACAACTACTGCTACAACAACAACTACTACTGCTGCTGCTGCTACTACTACTACGAATACTACTACAACTCTACTGCTTCTACTGCTACTTCCACTAATAATACTAATACAATTACAACTTCTTCCATGACTACTGCTACAACTACTACTCCAACTACTACCACTACTATTATTACTACTATTACTACTAGTACTACTATTACCACTACTACTACTCCTACTCTGACTCCAACTACTATCACGACAACTACCACTATTTCTATTACTACTACTACCGATAATTGTAGTACTACAAATACTACTACTACCACTCCTACTACAAAAAAACAAAACAACAACTATTAGTACTACTAGTACTACTACTACTACAATTACTACTACTGCTACTACAACCTCAGCTACTACTACTTCTACTATTACTAGCTCTACTACTACTACTACAACTGCTTCAACTAATGCAACAACTGCTGCTGCTACTAATACTACTACTACTACTACTGCTACTCCAACTATTAGTACTACTACTACTACTACCACCACTACTACTACTATTACAACAACAACTACTTCTACTACTACTATTACTACTACTACTATTATTGCTACTACTACTACTACTACTACTACTACTACTACTACTACTACTCCTCCTCCTATTACTATGACTACTACAACTACTACTATTACTGTTGCTACTACTACTACTACTACTACTATTACCTCTCCTACTATTACTACTACTGCTACTACTACTTCAGCTATGACTACTACTTCAGATACTTCTACGATGACTATTACTAGTACTACTACTACTACTACCACTACTGTAACGACTACTATTACTACTACTACTACTACTATTATTATTACTACTACTACTACTACTATTAATATTACTGCTACTACTACTACTACTACTACTATTATTACTTCTTCTACTGTTACTACTGCTTCTACTACTACTTCAGCTACTACTACTGTTACTACTACAACTTGTGCTTCTACTACTACAACTACTACACCTACTACTGCGACTACAAACTGCTACTACTACAACTAGTACCACTACTGTTGCTGCTACTGCTACTACTGCTTCTTCTCCTACTACTACTACAACTGCTACTACCATTATAACTACTATGGCTACTGTTGCTGCTGCTACTACTACTACTACTACTACTACTACTACTACTACTACTACTACTACTACTACAAGTACTAATGCTACTACGACCACTATCGCTGCTACTAGCACTACTGCTGCTACTACTACTACTACAACTACAACTAATACAACTATGGCATCTACTGTAACAACTATCACTACCACAACAACTACAACAATAACTACTACTACTTTTGCTACTGCTCCTACTACTACTACTATTATTACTATTGCTACAACTACTGCTACAACAACTACTATCACTGCAGCTATGGCTACGACCACTATTACTGCTAGTACAATAACAACTACTACTACTACTGCCACTTTTACTGCTATAGCTTCTAGGATTACTACTTCTATAACTATTCCTACTCTTGCTACTGCTACAACTACTCTAGCTCCTACTCTTCACGCTACTCCTAAGACTACTACTACTATTGCTGCTAGTAGTTTAAGTACTACTAGTCTTATTACTACTACCACCATGACTACTACTACTAGTACTACTACTGCTACTACTACTACAAATATTGCTACTACCCTATTGCTTCTACTACTACTTTTACTATCAATACTACTACTGCTTGTACTACTAGTTCTACCACGACTAATGCTACTGCTACTGCCACTACCACTACTCTAACTACTATTACTATTACTATTACATAACTACTACTACTACTCATACCACTACTACTACAGCTACTCATACTCCTACTACTGTTACTACAATAATGACTATTACTACTACTACTACTATTACCCCAAGGGGTAGTACTACTAATACTACTACTACAACTCCTACTACTATTAGCAACTGCTACAACAACAATAACTACTACTACTACCACTACTAATTCAGCTACTTCTATACTACTACTGATACTACTACTCCTACTCCTACTCCAAATCCTACTGTTACTACTACTCATACTCCAACTTGTACTACTACTACTGCTACAACAACAACAGCAACAACAACTACTACTTCTACTACTAATACTAATACTACTACTACTACAACTACTACTACTAGTACCGCTACTCCAAGTGCTAGTAATCACACTACTATTAATGCTAATACTATTACTGCTACTACTACTACTACACCTCCTTTGGCTACTACTACCACCACCACCATCACCACCACCATTGCAGATGATGCTAATACTGGTACTATTACTACTGCTGCTACCACCGCTGCTACTACTACTACTACTATAGCTACTGCTACTGATGCTACTACTACTACTTTTCTGACTATACTACTACAAATACCACTATTGCTACTACTACTATTACAACTGCTACTTCTAATGTACTGCAGCTACTGTAACAACTACTGCTACAGCTACTACTACAACTACAATAGCTACTCCTACTACTACTATTGCTACTGCTACTACTACTAGTTCCCCTACTACTACAAGTACTGCTATTACTACTCCTACTACCAATACTACTACTACTACCACAACAACTAAAATCGCTATTACTACTCCTACTACCAATACTAGTAGTAGTAGTAGTAGTAGTAGTAGTAGTAGTAGTAGTAGTAGTAGTAGTAGTAGTAGTAGTCGTTGGAGTAGTAGTAGTGCTAGTAGTAGTAGTAGTTGTAGTCATGGTAGTAGTAGTACTAGTAGTAGTAGTAGCAGCAGGGGTAGCAGTGGTAGCAATAGTACTAGTAGTGAAAGGACTAGTTCTAGCAATACTAGTAGCTGTAGTAGTAGCAACAGTAGCAGTCATAGTAGTAGTTGTAGTAGTAGCAGTTGTTGTAGTAGTAGAAGTAGCAGTTGTATGAGTTGTACTAGTAGTTGTGATAGTAATAGCAGAAGTAGAAGTAGAAGTGATAATAGTAGTAGTAGAACTAGTTGTAGTTATAGTTGTAGCAGTACTAGTAGTAGTTGTAGTAGTAGTGGTGGTGGTAATAGCAGTCGTAGCAGTAGTATTGGTCATAGTTGTGGCAGCACAAGTAGTAGTAGTAATCATAGTAGCAGTAGTAGTAGGAGTAGTAGTTGTTGTTGTTGTTATTATTGTACTCATAGTAGTAGTAGTAGCAATAGTAACAATAGTAATCATAGTAGTAGTAATAGTAATAGTAGTTGTAGTAGTAGTAGTAGTAGTAGAGGAAGTAGTAGCAGTAATAGGAGAAGTAGTAGAAGTAGTTGTTTTAGTGGTAGTAGATGTAGTAGTACCAGCAACAGTAGTAGTAATAGTCTTAGTGCAGTAAATGTGGTAGTACTTGTAGTAGTTGTGGTAGTAGTAGTAGCAGGAGGAGTAATAGTAGTAGTTGTTGTTGTTACAGCTAAAGCAGAAGTATTAGCAGTAGATGCGGTAGCAGCAGCAATAGTCATAGTACTAGTAATAGTAAGAGTGGTAGTAGTAGCTGTAGGAGTAGCAGTAGTATTAGTAGTAGAAGTTGTAGTATGAAAAGTAGTAGTAGTAGTAGTAGTCGCTATAGTTTAGGTAGTAGTAGTTCCAGTAGTTGTAGTTGTTATAGTAGTAGTAGCAGTAGGTGTAGTTGTCGTACTAGTAGTTGTAGTAGTAGTATTATTAGTAGTAGTTGTTGTTGTTGTTGTTGTTGTAGTAGTAGTAGTAGTTCGTAGGGGTAGTAGTAGTAGTAGGTGTGGTAGAAGTTGTACGAGTCATAGTCGGAGTAATAGTAGTAGCAGCTGCAATAGTAGTTGGAGTAGTCATTGTAGCAGCGATAGTAGTAGTAGTAGTATAGTAGCAGCAACAACAACAATAACAGTATTAGTAGTAGCAGCAACAATAGTTGTAGTAGTACTGGTAGTAGCATAAATCGTAGTAGTAGTAGTTGTACTAGGCCTAGTAGTAGTAGCAATAGGAGTAGTATTTGTAGTAGTAGTAGTAGCAATAGAAGTAGAAGTAGTAGTAGTAGTAGTTGTTGTTATAGTAGCAGTTATAGCAATAGTAGTTGCAATATACGTATTAGTAGTAGCAGCAGTAGTCTTAGTAGTTGTTGTTGTAGTAGGAGTTGGAGTAGTAGCAATAGGAATAGTGGTAGTCGTACTAGTAGTAGTAGCAATAACAGTAGCAGCAGCAGCAGTAGTAGTAGTAGCAACGACAACAGTGGTAGCAGTAGAAGTAGTAGCGATAATAGTAGTATTCATAGTAGTGGTAGTATATCGTTAGTAGAAGGAGTAGTTGTAGTGGCAGGTCTACTTTTAGTAATGTAGTAGTAGCAGTAGTAATAGTAGTAGTGGTAATAGAAGCAATAGCATTTATTGCAATAGTAGTAGTAGTACCGGTTGCAGTGGTCGTAATAGTAGTAATAGTAGTAGCAGCAGTAGCAGTAGTAGTAATAGTAGTAGTAGTAGTAGTAGTATTAGTAGTAGTAGTAATAGGAGTGTAGTAGTTGCAGTAGTAGTTGGAGTAGTAGTCGCAGAAGTCATAGCAATGTTAGGAGTAGTAGTAGGAGGAGGAGTGGTACTAGTAGTAGCAGCAGTAGTTGTTGTTGTTGTGGTAATAAGAGTTCTAGTAGCAGTACCACTAGCAACAGTAGTAGTTGTAGTAATAACTATAGCAGTAGTTGCAGTAATAGTAGCAGCAATTGTAGTAGAAGTAGTACTAGCAGTAGTAGTTGTTGTAGCAGTAGTTGTAGCTGTAGAAGTAGCAGTAGGAGTAGGAGTTAGAGTAGTAGTAGTAGTAGTAGTAGTAGTAGTAGTAGCGAAAGTAGTAGCAGTAATAGGAGAAGTAGCAGAAGTATTTGTTTTAGCGGTAGTAGATGTAGTAGTAGCTATAGTAGTAGTAGTAGCAACCGTAGTTGTAGTAGTAATAGTCTTAATGTAGTAAATGTGGTAGTACTTGTAGTAGTTGTGGTAGTAGTAGCAGGAGGAGGAGCAATAGTAGTAGTAATTGTTGTTACAGTAGAAGCAGAAGTATTAGTAGTAGATGCGATAGTAGCAGCAGAAGTTGTAATAGTAGTAATAGTAGGAGTGGTTTTAGTAGCTGTAGGAGGAGGAGTAGTAGTAGTAGCGGTTGTTGTATTGGAAGTAGTAGTAGTAGTAGTTGCTGTAGTTTAGGTAGTAGTAATTTCAGTTGTTGTAGTTGTTGTTATAGTAGTAGTAGTAGTAATAGTAGTAGGAGTAGTAGTAGTATCGGTAGGAGTAGTTATCGTACTAGTAGTTGTAGTAGTATTATTATTAGTAGTAGTTGTTGTTGTAGTAGTAGATGTAGTAGTAGTAGTTCAAGTAGGGGTAGTAGTAGTAGTAGATGTGGTAGAAGTTGTACGAGTCACAGTGGGAGTAATAGTAGCCGCAACAGTAGTAGTAGTTGGAGTAGTAGTTGTAGCAGCGATAGTAGTAGTAGTAGTAGTAGCAACAACAACAACAATAGCAGCATCAGTAGTAGCAGCAACAATAGTTGTAGTAGTACTAGTAGTAGCATAAATCGTAGTAGTAGTTGTTGTAATAGGACTAGTAGTAGTAGCAGTAGTAGTAGAAGTAGTAGTAGTAGTAGTTATTATTGTAGTAGCAGTTGTAACAACAGTAGTTGTAATGTAAGTATTAGTAGAAGCAGCAGTAGTGTTAGTACTTGTTGCAGTAGTTGGAGTAGGAGTAGTAGGAATAGGAATAGTAGTAGTCGTAGTAGTAGTAGTAGTAGTAGCAGCAGCAGCAGTAGTAGCAGCAACAACAGTGGTAGCAGTAGCAGTAGTAGAAGTAGTAGCGATAATAGTAGTATTCATAGTAGTGGTAGTAGTACCGTTAGTAGGAGTAGTTGTAGTGGCAGGTCTACTTTTAGTAATGTAGTAGTAGTAGCAGTAATAATAGTAGTGGTAGTAAAGCAATAGCATTTATTGCAATAGTAGGAGTAGTAGTACCAGTTGCAGTACACGTAGTAGTAGTAGTAGTAGTAGTACTAGTAGTAGTAATAGGAGTGTAGTAGTTGTAGTAGTAGTTGGAGTAGTAGTTGGAGTAGTAGTCTTAGAAGTCATAGCAGTGTTCGGAGTAGCAGTAGCAGTAGTAGTAATGGTGTTTGTGGTAATAGGAGTTCTAGTAGTAGTACCAGTAGCAACAGTAGTAGTTTTAGTAGTAACTGTAGCAGTAGTTGCAGTAATAGTAGCGGCAATTGTAGTAGAAGTAGTAGTGGTAGTAGTAGCAGAAGTAGTAGTAGTAGTAGTAGTAGTAGCAGTGGTTGTTGTACTAGTAGTAGGAGGAGGAGGAGGAGTAGAAGTGGTATTTGTAGTAGTTGTCAGAGTAGCAGTAGTAGTTATTGTTGTATTTGTAGTTGTTGTAGTATTAGTAGTAGCAGTAAGATTAGTAGTAGTTGTAGTAGTGGAAGTAATAGTAGTAGCAGTTATAGCATTCTAAGTAATGGTAGTAGTAGCTGTGTTAGTAATAATAGCAGCAAGAGCAACAACAGTTGTTGTAATAGCAGTTGTAGTAATAGTAGTTGAACGAGCAGTAATAGTAGCAATAGTTGTAACTGTACTAGTGGTAGTAGTAGTTCTAGTAGTAGTATCAGCCAAAGTGGTTGCATTTGTTGCAGTAATAGTTGTTATACTTGTGGGTGTAGTACTAGAAGTAATAGTAGCAGCTACTTCAATTGCAGAAGTAGTAGTAGTAGTCATAGCAGAAGTAGTAGTAGTAGAAGTACTAGTAGTAGTCATAGCAAAAGTAGTAGTAGTAGTAAAAGTAGCTGTAGTAGCAGTAGTAGAAGAAGTAGTATAGTAGTAGTGGTAAAACAACTAGTAGTAGTAGTAATAGTAGGTGTCGTAGTAGTAGTAGTAATATGACTAGTAGTAGTAGTAATAGTAGGTGTCGTAGTAGTAGTAGTAATAGTAAGAGTAGTTATGGTAGTAGTAGTAGTAGTTGTTGTAGTAGTAGTATTAATAGCAGTAATAGTAGTAGTTGTTGGTGTAGTAGTTATGCTAGCAGTAGTAGTTATAGTAGTTGTGCAGTTACAGTAGCAGCAGCAATAGTAGTTGTGGTGGTAGTTGTACTAGTAGTAGTAGTACTTGTAGTAGTAGTAGCAGCAGTAGTAGTAGTGGAAGTAGTAGTACTTGTAGTAAAAGGACTAGTTGTGGCAATAGTAGTAGCAGTAGCAGTCGTAGCAGTAGTAGTCGTAGTAGTAGTAGTAGTAGTAGCAGCAGTTGTTGTAATAGTAGAAGTAGCAGCAGTATTAGTCATACTAGTAGTTGTGAAAGTAGTAGCAGAAGTAGAACTAGCAGTAATAATAGTAGTAGTAGAAGTAGTCATAGTAGTAGTAGTAGTAGTTGTGGAGGTAATAGCGGTTGTAGCAGTAGTACTGGTTTTAGCAATAGCAGTAGTAGCAGTAATAGTGGTTGTAGTAGTAGCAGCACAAGTAGTAGTACTAGTAATCATAGTAGTAGTAGTAGGAGGAGTAATAATAGCTGTTATTGTTGTTGTAGTCGTAGTAGTAGCAGCAGTAGTAGTAATAGTAGTAGTCGTAGTCGTAGTAGTAGTAGTAGTAGCAGAAGTAGGAGTAGTAATAGGAGAGGTAGTAGAAGTAGTAGTTTTATGGTAGTGGAGTAGTAGTAGTGGTAGTAGTAGTTGCAGTAGTAGTCGTAGTAGTGGTTGTAGTAGTAATAGCATTAGTAGTAGGAAATATGGTAGTACAAATAGTAGTAGTGGTAGTGGTAGTAGGAGGAGGAGCAGTAGCATCAACAGCAGCAGTAATAGTAATTGTTGTTGTAGTAGTAAAACCAGTAGCAATTGTAATAGATTTGGTAGTAGAAGCTGTAGTAGTAGGTGTAGTAGTAGTAGCTGTAGGAGTAGCAGTAGTTGTAGTAGTAGCAATTGTGGTATTACAAGCAGTTCTTGTAGTAGTTGTCACTATAGTTTTGGCAGTAGTAGTGCCAGTAGTTGTAGTTGTCGTAGTAGTCGTATGAGTAGTAGTAGTAGCAGTAGGAGTAGTTGTCATACTAGTAGTTGTAGTAGTAGTGGTATTAGCAGTGGTAGTAGTTGTTGTTGAAGTAGTAGTAGTAGTCGGAGTAGGGGTAGTAGTGGTAGTTGGAGTGGGAGAAGTAGTAGGGGTCACAGTAGGAGCAATAGTTGCTATAGTAGTAGTTTAAGTAGTAGTAGCAACAGTAGCCGCAGCTGGAGTAGTAGTAGTAATAGTAGTAGAAGTAGTGGCAGCAACAGTAGTAGCCACAAAATTAGTTGGAGTAGTAGTGGTAGTAGTATAAATCGTACAAGTAGTAGTAGTAATAGGACTAGTAGTATTAGCAGTCGGAGTGGTATTTGGACTATAAGTAGTAGTAGTAGTAGAAGCAATAGTAGTAGTCGTTGTTGTTGTTGTAGTAGCAGTTGTAGCAACAGCAGTTGTAATATTAGTAGGAGTTGCAGTCGGAGTTGTAGTAGCTGTAATGGTAGTAGTAGGAGAGAGTAGTAGTTGTAGCAGTAGTAGGAGTAGGAGTAAAAAAAGTAGTAGTAGTAGTAGTAGTATTAATAGAAGGAGTAGCAGTAGTAGAAGTATTCATAGTAGTAGAAGTAGTAGCAGTAGTAGAAGGAGTAGTAGTAGTGGCCGGTATACTGTTTGTAATGTAATAAAAGTAGTAGTAGCAGTAGTATTAGTAGTAGGAGCGTTTGGAGTGGTTCTCTTAGTACAACTTGAAATAGTAGTAGCAATAGTAGTAGGAGTAGTAGTAGTAGTTGTAGTAGTCGTAATTGTAGAAGTAGTAGCATTAGTAGTAGTAGTAGTAGTAGTAGTAGTAATAGTAGTAGTAATAGGAGTGTAGTAGTTGCAATAGTAGCTAGAGTAGTAGTCATGGAAGTCGTAGGATTGTTAGCAGTAGTAGTAGTAAGTGGAGTAGTAGTGGTAGTAGCGGTAGTAGTTATGGTAATTGAAGATGTAGTAGTAGTACCAGAAGAAACTATAGTTGTTGTAGTAGTAGCAATGGCAGTAGTTTCAGTAATAGTAGCAACAATAGTACTAGAAGTAGTAGTAGTAGAAGTAGTTCTTGTAGTATTAGTTGTACCAGCAGAAGTAGTGGTAGGAGTAATAATAGGAGAAGGAGTTGGAGTAGTATTCATGGCAGCAGTAGGAGTAGTAGTTGTAGTAGCAGTAGTAGCAGTAGTAGCAATAGTAGCAGTAGCAGTGGTACTTGTAGTAGTAGGAGTAGGAGGAGTCCTAAAATTTGTAGTAGTAGTGGTTGTCGTAGTAGTAGTAGTAGTAGTTGTAGTAGTAGTAGTAGTATTAGTAGTTGTGGTAGCATTAGTAGTAGCAGTAGTTGTTATTGTTGTAGCAGTGGAAGTCCTATTAGTAGTAGTAGGAGTAGTAGTATTAGGAGTAGTAGTAATAGTAGTAGTAATTGGAGCAGTTGTAGTGCTAGAAGTAGTAGTTGTAGCAGTAGTGCTGTACTAGTAGCAATTGTAGCAGTAGTAGTAGCAGCAGAAGTAGTAGTAGTAGTGGTGGTGGTAGTAGAAGTAGTAGTAGCAATAGTAGTAGTAGTAGTAGCAGTAATAGTAGTAGTAGTAGTAGTAGTAGTAGTAGTAGTAGTAGTAGTAGTAGGAGAAGTAGTAGTAGTTGGAATAGGAGTGGTAGTAGTAGCAGTAGTAGTAGTTGTTGTAGTAGTTGTAGTAGTAGAAGTAGCAGTAGCAGTAGTAGTAGTATTAGCAGAAGTAGAAGTAGTAGTAGTAGCAATCGTAGTAGTGTATTAGTAGTAGTAGTAGTTGTAGTAGTAGTCATAGTCATAATAACAATTGTGGTAGTACCGAGAGTAGTAGTAGTCGTAGTTGTTGTTGTTGTAGTCGTAGCAATTGTAGTAGTAATAGTAACAGTTGTAGTAGTAGCAGTAGTGGTATCAATAGCAAAATTAGTAGCAGTAACTGGAGGAGTAGAAGTAGTAGTACATGTTGTAGAAGTAGTAGTAGTAAAAGTAGAAGGACTAGAAGTAGTAGTGGTAGTACTTGTTGTAGTAGTAGTAGTAGATGTAGTAGTAATTGCAGGATGAGGGGGAGGAGGAGGAGCAGTACTCGTAGTAGCAGCCATAGTAGTAGTAGTGGAAGAACAAGTAGTAAAAGTAGTAGTAGTAGCAGTAGAAGTTGTAGTATTAGTAGTAGTAGTAAGGGTAGTAGTAGTTGCAGTAATATAGTATTTGTAGCAGTAGTAGTAGTACTAGTATTAGTAGTAGCTGTAGTAGTAATAATAGCAGTAACAGTAGTAGTAGTAGTAGTAATAGTAGTAGTAGTAGTAGTAGTAGTAGTAGTAGTAGCAGCAGTAGTAGTAGTAGTAGTAGTAGTAGTAGTAGCAGTAGCAGAGGTAGCTATAGTAGTAGAAGCAGAAGTAGCAGCAGAAGCAGCAGTAGTAGTAGCAACAGTAGTAGTATTAATAGCAGTAGCAACAGAAGTACTGGTAGAAGTAGTAGCAACAATAGTATTACTAGCAGTCTCAATAGTAGCACTAGTAATAGTGGTAGCAGTAGTAGCAGTGGTAGTGGAAGTCTCAGTAATAGTAGTAGTAGTAGCCGTATTGGAAGCAGGAACAATATTAATTGTAGTAGTAGGAGCAGCAATAATAGTAGTGATACAAGTAGTAGTAGCATTTTTAGTAGCAGTATCAGCCGCAGTGGTTGTACTTGCGGTAGTATAAGTAGTAGTACTAGTAGCTGTAGTACTAAGAGTAATAGTAGTAGCTATTGTAGTTGCCGTAGTAGTTGTAATAGTCATAGCAGAACTACTAGTACGAGAAGTAGTAGTAGGAATAGTAGCAGTAGTAGTAGTGGTAGTTGTATTACCAGTAGTTGTAGTAGTAATAGGACTAGTAGTAGCAGTAGCAGTATAGGCAGTAGCGGATGTAGTAAGAGTAGTAGCCGTGGGAGGAGTAGTTATAGTAGCAGCATTAGTAGCAGTAGTATAGTAATGTTAGTAGTAGTAATAGTACTAGTTATTGGAGTTGGAGTAGTTCTAGTAGTAGTCGTTGTAGTAGTAGTGTAGTAATAGTAGTAGCGTTGGTGGCAGTAGAGGTAGTACTAGTAGTAGTACTGCAAGTAGTAGTAGTAGTAGTAGCAGTGGTAGCAGTTGTACTATAGCAAAAGGACTAGTTATGGCAATAATAGCACGAGTAGCTGTAGCAGCAGCAGCTGTCATCGTAGTAGTAGTAGTAGTAGTAGTAGTTGTAGCAGCAGTGGTAGCAGAAGTAGAAGTAGTAGTAATAAGAGTAGTACTAGAAGTAGTTGTAATAGTAGTAGTAGTAGTCGTTGTAGTAGTAGTGGCAGTAGTAATAGTTGTAGTCGTAGTAGTAGAAATCTTAGCAATAGTAGCTAATGTAGCAGTAGTAATACGAGAAGTATTAGTAGTAGTCATTTTAGTAGTAGTAGAGGTAGTAGTCGCAGTAGTAGTGGTGATAGTAGTAGTAGTAGTAGCAGCAGTACTAATAGTAGTAGTACTAGTAGTAGAAGTAACAATATTAGTAGTAGATGTAGTAGTAGTTGTAGTCATAGTAGTAGTAGCAGTAGGAAGAGTAGTAGTAGTAGTAGCAGTTGTCGTATTAGAAGTAGTAGTAGTAGTAGTCATCGCTTTAATAGATGTACTAGTAGTACCAGTTATTGCAATTGTTGTTGTAGTAGTAGGAGGAGTAGTAGTAGTAGTATGAGGAGTAGTTGTCCTACTAGTAGTTGTAGTAATTGTGGTATAAGTTGTAGTAGTAGTACCGGTAATAGTTGCAGTAGTAGTAGTAGTAGTAGTTCTAGCAGTAGTATTAGAAGAAGTAGTAGTAGCTGTAGTAGCAATAAGATAAGTAGTAGTAGTAGTACTAGCAACAGTATTAGTAGTAGTAGGGTAGTAGTAGAAGCAGTAGCAGTAGTTGTGGAAGTTGTAGTTGTAGTAGTTGTAGTAGTTGTTGTAGTAGTTATAGTAGTAGGAGTAGTTTGTAGTCACAGCAGCAGCATCAGCTGTAGTAGCAGTTGTAGTAGTTGCATTTATAGTGGTAGTAGTAGTTGTAGTAGTGGCATCGTTGTAGTAGTAGTAGTAGCAGTGATTGGGATAGTAGTAGTAATGGTAATAGCAATAGTTGTAGAAGTAGTAGCAACAGCAGGAGCAGTAGTAGTACTTGTCATAATGGTGGCAATTGAGGTTGTAGTAGTTGTAGAAGTAGTAGTAGCAGTAGTAGTAGTAGCAGTGGCAGTAGTAGTAGTAGTAGGAGTAGTAGTAGTAGTAGCAATAGTAGTTGATGTAGTGGTAGTAGAAGTCTCTATTGTAGTATGAAGTGCAGTAGAAGTAGCTATAGTTGCAGTAGTAACAGTAGTAGTAGTAGTACTAATAGTAGCATTAGTAGTAGCAATAGTAGTAGTAGTTCTGGTAGTAGCAGTAGTAGTAGTTGTAATAGTAATAGTAGGGGTAGTAGGAGTAGTAGTAGGAGTAGTAGTAGGAGTAGTAGTAGGAGTAGGAGTAGAAGTAGTAGTGGTTGTATTAGGAGCAATACCAGGAGTCGTAGTAGCACTAGTTGTTGTAGCAGTAGTAGCTGTAGCAGTAGTAGTAATAGTAGTAAAAGTACAGTAGTGACAATAGTAGTTGTATAGTAGTGGCAATAGTAGTAGTAGTGGCAGTAGTAGTAGTAGAAGTACCAGTAGTACTAGAGTAGTTGTTGTAGTAGTAGCAGCACCAGTAGCAATAGTGATGGTAGTAGTAGTACTAGTATCAGAAGCAGCAGCAGCAGCAGTAGTTATTGTCTTAGTAGTAGTAGTAGTTGAAGAAGTAGCAATTGTAACAGTAGTAGGAGTAGGTCTAGGAGTAGGGCTAGGAGTAGTAAGAGTAGTAGTAGGTTTAGCATTTGAAGTAGTAGCACTAGTAGCAGTAATAGTAGAAGGGGTAGTACTATTAGGAGTAGTTGTAGTAGCAGTAGTAGCAGTAGTAGCAAAATTAGTAGTAGTCATTGTAGTAATATTATTATTAGTTGTAGTGGTAGTAGTAATAGCAATAGTAGTAATAGAAGTACTAGTTGTAGTAGTAGTAGCAGGAATGGTAAGAGTAGTAGTATTAGTTGTTGTAGCAGTAGTAGTAGAAATAATAACAGTAGTAGTTGAAATAGCACGAGTAGTAGTAGTAGTAGTAGCAGCAGCAAAAGTAGCAATAGTAATAATAATGGTAGTCGCAGTAGTGGTAGTCACAGTGGTGTAGTAGGAGAAGTAGTAGTAGTACTAGTAGAAGTAGTAGCAGCACTTGCAGTTGTAGCAGTATGGGAAAAAATAGGTATACTAGTATGAAAAGTAGGTATAGTAGTAGTAGTAGCAGTTGCAGCAACAGTAGCAGCAGCAGCAGCCGTAGTAGTAATAGATGTAGTAGTAGTAGTAGCTACAGTAACAACAATAGTAGTAGTAGAAGTATTAGTAGCATTAGTAGCTGCATAGTAGTAGCTGTAGCAACAGTAGCAAGAGCAGTAGCAGTAGTAGTAGCTGCAAAAGTTGTAGTAGTAGTAATAGTAGTAGAAGTGAGGCAGTATTAGTAGCAATAGTAATAGTAGTAGTAGTTGTATCAGAGCAGTAGTACAGTGATAGTAGTAGCAGTAGTAGCAGCAGCAACAGTAGTAGTAATAGTAATAGTAGTTGTGCTAGTAATCATAGTAGTATTAGTAGTAGTTGCAGTAGTAGTAGTAGTAGTCATAATATAAGTTGTAGCAGCAGCAATTGTACCTGTTGTAGTAGCAGTAGTAGAAGTTGGAGAAGTAGTAATAGTATCTCTAGTATCAGAAGTCGTAGAAGTAGCAGTATTAGCAATAGCAGCAACAGCAGTAGTAGTACTCCTAGTAGTAGTAGTAATAGTAGCATCAGTGGTAGTAGTTGTAGTTGGAGCAACAGCGGCAATATTAGTAGTAGTTGTAGTAGTAGTAATGGTAGTAGTAATAGTAGTAGTAGTAATAGTAGTAGTAGTAGTAGTAGTAGTAGTTGTAGTCATAGTAGTTGTTGTAGTAGAAGTAGCATTAGTAGCAGTAGTAGTGCTAGCAGTCGTACTTGTGGTTGTAGAAGTATCAATAGTAGTAATAGTAGTATTGATAGTAATACTAGTAGTTGCAGAAGTAGTATTAGTAGGAGTAACAATAGTAGTAGTGGTAGTAGTAGTAGTAGTTGAAGTATTAGCAGTAGTAGTAACAATAGCAGTAGTAGCAGTAGCAATAGTAGTAGTAGTAGCAAAAGTGGTAGCAGAAGCACTAGTAATAGCAGCAGTACCTATAGTAGTTGCAGTAGTAGCAGTAGAAGTTGAAGCAACAGTAGTAGTAGTAGTGGTTCTGGTAGTTGAAGCAATTGTAGTAGTGGTAGTACCAAGAGTAGTAGGTGCAGCAGTTGTAGCTGTGGCAATAGTACTAGTAGTATTTGTTGTACTAGTAGTATTTGTTATAATAGTAGTAGTTGTGGCAATAGTGGTAGCAGTAATAGTAGTGGCTTAAGAAGTAGGAGTTATACTAGTAGTAGTAGTAGCAAAAGTAGTCACAGTAGTAGTAATAGTAGTAGTAGTACTAGTATTATTAGTAGTAGCGGCAGCAGCAATAGTAGCAGCAGCAGTAGTAGTAGTTGTAGTAGCAGTCACAATAGTAGTAGGAGTTGTAGTAGTGGCAGAAGTACTAGTTGCAGTAGTAGTAGCTGTAGAAGTAGTGGTAGTAGTGGACCTAGTTGTTGTAGTAGTAGTGGTAGTAGTAGTAGCAACAGTCGTACTAGCACTAGTCGTAGTAATAATAGTAGTAGCAGTAGTAGCAGTAGCAAAAGCAGTAGTAGCAGCAAAAGAAGAAGTAGTAGTAGTTGTAGTAGTGGTACGAGTAGTCGTAGTAGTAGTGGTAGGTGTAGCAATAGTAGCAATAGGAGTAGTAACAGCGTTAGTAGTAGTAGTAGTAGTAGCAGCAACAGCGGTAGTAGTAGTAGTCTTAGTTGTAGTAATAGTAATAGTTGTTGGAGTAGTAGTAGTGCTAGTAGTAGCAGTTGCAGTAGTAGTGTAGTTGTAGTAGCATCAGTAGTAGTAGTTGAGGTAGTAGTAGTAGCAGTAGTAGCAGTAGTTGTAGTAGTAGTAGTAATAGCAGAAGTAGTAGTTGTAGCAATCATTGTAGTAGCAGTAGCAAGGGTAGTAGTAGTAGTTGTTGTTGTTGTTGTATTCGTAGTAGTAGCAATAGTAGTAGAGGCTGCAGTAGTAGCAATCGTAGATGTAGTTGCCAAACTAGTAGTAGTAGTAGCAATAATAATAGTAAATGTTGTAGTAGTAGTAGTAATAGTATTAATAGTAATAGTAGTAGTAGCAGCAGTAGTTGTTGTGACAGAAGTAGAAATAGTAGTAACTATAGTAAGAGTAGTGGTACTAGTAGCAGCAGCAGTAGTTATAGTAGTAGTAGTAGTAGTAGGACTTGTAGAAGTAATTGTAGTAGTGGTTGGAGTAGTACTAGTGCTACTAGTGGTAGTTGTAGTAGTAGTGTAGCAATAGTAGTCGTAATTGTAGTTGTTGAGTAGTAGTTGTATTAGTAGTAGTAGTCATAGTAGTAGTAATAGTCCGAGTAGAATTAGTAGTAGTAGCAATAGTAGTAGTAGAGGTTGTAGTAGTAGTTGTACTACTATTGCTACTAGTAGTAACAGTAGTAGCTGTGGTAATAGTTGTACTAGTAGTAAAAGGAGTAGTTGCAGCAATAGTAGTAGCAGTAATAGCAGCAGCTGTGGTAGTCGTAGTAGTAAAAGTATTAGTAGTAGTTGTTGTTGTTGTAGTGGTAGAAGTAGCAGCAGTAGTAGCAGAAGCAGAAGTAGTACTCGTAGAGGTGGTGGTAGTAGTAGTAGTAGTAGTCGTAGTCGTAGTAGAAGTAGTGGTAGTAGTAATATTTGTAGTCGTAGTAGTAGCAGTAGTAGTTGTAACTAAAGTAGTAGTAGTAGTAGTTTTAGTAGTAGTAGTTGTAGTAGAAGTAGTAGTAGTTGCAATAGTAGTAATAGCAGTAGTAGTTGTAACTGAAGTAGTAGTAGTAGAGTTTTAGTAGTAGCAGTAGTAGTAGAAGTAGTAGTAGTTGCAATAGTAGTAGCAGTAGTATTAGTAGTGGTAGTAGTAGTAGTTGTAGTAGTGTTAGTAGTAGTAGTGGCAATAGTAATAGTAGTTGTCGTAGTTGTCAAAGCAGTAGTATTAGTAGTAGATGTAGTAGTGGTAGTAGCAGTGATGGTAGGAGTAGAAGTAGTAGCTGGAGTAGTAGTAGTTGTTGTTGTTGTTGTTGTTGTTGTAGTATTAGAAGTAGTATTAGTTGTAGTAGTTGCTATAGTTGAAGCAGTAGTAGTGCGAGTAGTTGTGGTTGTTGTAGTAGCTGTAGGAGTAGTTGTCGTACTAGTAGTTGTAGCAATAGTAGCAGTAGTAGTAGTGGTAGAGGTAGTACTAGTGGTAATAGCAGTAGTAGTAGCAGTAGTAGTAGAAACAGTAGTAGTAGTAGTTGTTGTCGTCATAGTGGTAGCAATAGAAGGAGTAGTAGTTGTAGAAGTAGCAACAACAGTAGTAGTAGTAATAGTTGCCATTGTTATAGTAATAGTAGCAGTAGTTGTAGGAGTTGTGGTAGTAGAAGTTGGAATAGTTGAAGGAGTATCAGTTGAAGTACTTGTAGTAAGGATATATTAGTGGTAGTAGTAGTAGTACTAAAAGTGGCAGTCGTAGTAGTAATAGTAGTAGTAGTTGTAGTAGTAGTAGAAGAAGCAATAGTAGTAGTAATAGTAGGGGTAGTAGTAGTAGTTGGAACAGTAGTGGGAGTAGAAGTAGTAAGTGGTTGTGTTAGGAGTAGTGGCAGGAGTCTTAGTAGTAGTAGTTTTCATAAAAGAAGTAGTAGAAGTAGTAGTAGTAGCAGTAGTAGTAATAGTAGAGTAGTAGTAGTAACAGAAATAGCAGGTGAAGTAGTTGTAATAGTAGTAGTGGCAGTAATAGTTGTCGTAGTAGTAGTAGTAATAATACTAGTATTAGTAATAGTTCTGGTCGTATGAGTAGCGAAAATAGCAGTAGTAGTTGTTGTGTTAGTGGTAGTTGTAGTACTAGTAGTAGTTGTTGTAGTAGCAGCAGCAGTAGTTGCAGTAGTGCTGGTGGTATTAGTAGTTGTAGTATCAGGAGTGGTAGTAGCACTAGTTGAAGTAGTAGTAGTAGGGGTACTAGTAACAGTAGGTGTCGTAGTAGTAGTAGTAATAGTAATAGTTGTTAGAGTGGTGGTGGTGGTGGTGGTAGTAGTAGTAGTAGTAGTTGTAGCGGTAGTAATATTAGAAGTTGTTGGTGTAGTAGTTGTGCTAGTTGTAGTAGTTTTAGCAGTAGTGTAGTTATAGCAGCAACAGCAATATTAGTGGTGGTGGTAGTAGTACTAGTATTAGTAGTACTTGTAGCAGTAGCAGCAGAAGTAGTAGTGGTTGAAGCTTTAGTACTAGTAGTAAAGGGACTAGTTGTAGC
>RXID01022280.1:33005-35505 GCA_005019695.1 Trichopus zeylanicus subsp. travancoricus | reverse complement strand
TAATAGTAGAAGTTGTTGTAGTATTAGGAGCAGCAGCAGTAGTAGTAGTTGCAGCAATAGTAGTAGTAGTAGTAGCAAAAGCAGCAATAGCAGTAGTCGTAGTAATAGTATTAGCAGTAGTCATAATAATAGTATTAGCAGTAATAGTTGTTATTGTAGTCGTAGTAGTAGTAATAGCAGTAGTAGTTGTAGTAGTAGTAACCGTAGTAATAGTAGCAGTATTGGTACTAGTAGTAGTATTAGTTGTAGTAGTTGTTGTGGTTGTTGGAGTAGTAGGAGAAATAGGTATAGTAGTTGTAGTAGCGGCAGTAGCAACAGTAAGGGCCGCAGCAGTAGTAGTAGTAGCTGCAATAGTAGTGCTACTAGAAGAAGTAGCTGCTGCAATAGCAGTAGTTGTAGTAGCAGCAGCAGTTGTAGTAATAGCAGTAGTAGCTGTAGTAGATTTGTAGTACGGCGATAGTAGTTGCAGTAGTAATTGTTGTAGTAGTAGTAGTGCAAGTAATAGTAGTAGTAGTAGTAGTCATTGCAATTGTGGTAGCAGTAGTAGTTGCAGTTACATAAGTCATAGTAGAAGTTGTAGCAGTAGCAATAGTACCAGTAGTAGTAGCAGTAGTAGTAGTTGGAAAAGTAGTTGCAGTAGCCATAGTAGCAGAAGTATTAGCAGTAGTAGTTGTAGTAGTAGCAATAGCAATACTAGTAGTTGTTCTAGTAATAGTAGCCGCAGTGGTAGTAGTAGTAGTTGGAGCGATAGCGGCAGTATTAGTAGTTGTAGTAGCAGAAGAAGTAGTAGTAGTAGTCGTGGTGGTAGTAATGGTAGTAGTAGTAGTTGTAGTAGGAGAAGTAACAGTTGTTCCAAAAGTAGTAGTAGTAGTAATTGTAGTTTTGGTTGTAGAAGTATTAGTAGTAGTAGTAGTAGTATTATTATTAATAGTAATACTAGTAATTGCAGAAGTAGTTTTTGTAGGAGTAATAGCAGTTGTAATGACAGAACTAGTAGTTGTAGTAGCAATAGTAGTAATAGTAGTAGTAGTCGCAATAGTAGTAGCAGCAGCAGTAGTAGTAGCAGCAGTATTAGTAGTAGTACTAACAATAGTAGCGCAAGTAGTAGTAGCTACAGCAGCAAAAGTAGTAGTAATTGTGGCAAGAGTAGTAATAGAAGCACTAATAGTTGCAACAGCAGCTATAGTAGTTGCAGTAGTAGCAGTAGCATTTGAAGCAACAGTAGTAGTAACGTAGCAAGAGCAGTTATAGAAGCACTAGGAGTTGCAGTAGTAGTAGTAGCATTTGAAGCAACAGTAGTAGTAGTAGTAGCAGTGGGAGTTGAAGCAGTAGTAGTAGTAGCAGTATGAAGAGTAGTAGTTGTAGTAGTAGTAGTAGTGGTAGTAGTAGTTGTTGTACTAGTAGTATTTGTTATAGTTGCAGCAGTTGTGGCAATGGTAGTAGCAGTAATAGTAGTATCAAAAGTTGTAGTAATAGCAGAAGTAGTCCCAGTAGTAGTAGCAATAGTAGAGGTTGCAATAGCAGTAGTAGTAGAAGTAGTAGGAGTACTAGTATTATTATTATTAGAAGCAATAGCAGCACAAGTAGTAGCACCAGCAGTGGTAGTTGTTGTAGCAACAGTCGCAATAGTAGTAATAGAATTAGTAGTAGTAGCTGTATTAGTAGTTGTTGGAGCAACAACAGTAGTAGTAGCAGTAGTAATAGTTGGAGTAATAGTAGTAGTATCAGCAGCATTAGTACTAGTGGTAGTACTTCTACTAGTAGTAGTAGTAGTAGTAGTAGTAGAAGTAGAAGTACTAGCAGTAGTAGGAGTAGTAGTAGTAGTTGTTGTAGTAGTAGTAGTAGTGGTAGTAGTGGTAGTAGTAGCTGGAATACGTGTAGAGAAACAATACTAGTTGGAGTAGTAGTACTTATAGTAGTAGTAGTTGTTGTAGTAATTGTAGTAGTAGTTGTTGTAGTAGGAGTAGCAGTAGCGGTGGTAGAGGTCATAGTAGTATTAATAGTAGTAGTAGGAGTAGTAGTTGTTGTTCTTGTTGTTGTTGTTGTAGTAGCAATAATAATTATAGCAGCAGGATTAGTAGTTGTAGTAGTAGTGGCAGTAGTAGTCAAAATAATAGTAGCAGAAGTAGTAGTAGCAGTCGTAGTAAGATTTGTAGTAGTAGAAGTAATAGTGAAAGCAATAGTAGGAGTGTTACCCATAGTAGTAGTAGCAATAACCGCAATAGTAGTATTATAGTAGTAGTAGTACTAGTAGTAGTAGTAGTAACAGTAGTAGTAGTAGTAAAAGTCATAGTAGTAGTAATTATAGAAGTATTTGTTGGAGTGGCAATAGTTATAGTAGTAGTAGCAGTAATAGCACTAGCAATAGTAGTAGTGGAAGTGGTAGTAGTAGAACTACTAGTAGCAATAATAGTAGCAGTAGTAGTAGTAGTAGTAATAGTAGAACTAGTAGTGGTAATAGTAGTAGCAGCAGCAGTAGTAGTAGTAGAAGTCATAGAAG
>RXID01022280.1:0-32985 GCA_005019695.1 Trichopus zeylanicus subsp. travancoricus | reverse complement strand
TAGCAGTAATAGTAGTATCAAAAATTGTAGTAATAGCAGAAGTAGTCACAGTAGTAGTAGCAATAGTAGTGGTTGCAATAGTAGTAGTAGTATAAGTAGTAGGAGTACTAGTATTATTATTATTAGAAGCAATAGCAGCACGAGTAGTAGCACCAGCAGTGGTAGTTGTTGTAGCAACAGTCACAATAGTAGTAATAGAATTAGTAGTAGTAGCTGTATTAGTAGTTGTTGGAGCAACAACAGTAGTAGTAGCAGTAGTAGTAGTAGTACGAGTAATAGTAGTAGTAGCAGCAGTAGTAGTACTAGTGGTAGTACTTCTAGTAGTAGTAGTAGTAGTCTATTAGTAGCAGCTGAGAGAGTCGTCAGCAAAGTTAGTAGGAGTGTAGTAGTAGTTGTTGTCGTCGTAGTAGTCGTGGCCGTAGTGGTCGTAGTAGGTGGGAAATACGTGTAGGGAAGAATACTGGTTGGAGTAGTTGAGTACTTATAGTATTCGTAGTTGTTGTCAGTAATTGTTCGTAGTAGTGTTTGTAGTAGGCGTTAGCAGTTAGCGGTGGTCCGAGTCATAGTATGTAGTAAAAGCTAGTATAGTAGTCGTAGCGAGTAGTCGTGTTGCTCTTGTTGTTGTTGTTGTAGTAGCAATAATAATTATAGCAGCAGGATTAGTAGTTGTAGTAGTAGTGGCAGTAGTAGTCAAAATAATAGTAGCAGAAGTAGTAGTAGCAGTCGTAGTAAGATTTGTAGTAGTAGAAGTAGTAGTGAAAGCAATAGTAGGAGTGTTACCCATAGTAGTAGTAGCAATAACCGCAATAGTAGTATTATAGTAGTAGTAGTACTAGTAGTAGTAGTAGTAACAGTAGTAGTAGTAGTAAAAGTCATAGTAGTAGTAATTATAGAAGTATTTGTTGGAGTGGCAATAGTTATAGTAGTAGTAGCAGTAATAGCACTAGCAATAGTAGTAGTGGAAGTGGTAGTAGTAGAACTACTAGTAGCAATAATAGTAGCAGTAGTAGTAGTAGTAGTAATAGTAGAACTAGTAGTGGTAATAGTAGTAGCAGCAGCAGTAGTAGTAGTAGAAGTCATAGAAGTTGTAGTGTTAGTAGTAGTAGCAGTAGTTGTAGTGATAGTCGTAATAGTTGTAGTAGTAGTAGTTGTTGTTGTTGTTGTAGTTGTAGTTGTAGTAGTAGTGGTAGTAGTTGCAATAGTATTAGTAGTAGAACAACTAGTAGCAGGAGGAGTAGAAGTAGTAGGAGTAGCAGTGTGAGCAGCAACAGAAGTAGTAGCAGTTGTTGCTCTAATAGTAGAAGTAGTAGTAGTAGTTGGAGTAGTGGTAGCCGTAGTAGTAGTAGTAGCTATATTAGTTTAAGTAATAGGGGTAGTAATAGTAGTAGTAGTATCGACAGCAGTAGTTTCAGGAATCGTAGTTGTAGCAAAAGAAGTAGTAGTAGCAGTATCCGTAGCAGTAGGAGTTGGAGTAGTAGTAGAAGTCGTAGTAGTAGTAGTAGTAGTAGCAATGGTAATTGTAGTAGAAGTAGTAGTAGTAGCAATGGTAATTGTAGTAGTAGTACTAGGACGAGTTGTTGATGTGGTAGTAGTAGTTATTGTGGTAGTTGTAGTAGTAGCAATAGTATCAGTATTAGTTGTAGTAAAAGTAGTACAAGTAGGAGTAGTAGTAGTAATAGTAAAAGTAATAGTGATTGGTGTAGTAGTAGTAGAAGAAGTAATAGCAGTAGTTGTTGTAGTAGTAGTAGTAGTATTAGTATTAGCAATTGGAGTAGTAATAGTCGTAGTAGGACTAATAGTAGTAGTAGCAGTTGTAGAAGTAGTAATAGTACCAGCAGTCGTAGTAGTAGTAGGAGTAGTAGTAGCTGTAGCAATAGGAGTAGTTGCAGTAGTAGTAGGAGTAGTAGTAGTTGTAGCAATAGGAGTAGTTGCAGTAGTAGTAGTAGTATTAGTAGTAGTAATTGTAGTAGTAATTGGAGTAGTAGCAGTGCTAGTAGAAGTAGTTGTAATAGTAGTGTAGTAGTATTAGCGGTATTAGTAGTAGTAGTAGTAGTAATAGTAGTAGAAGAAGTAGTAGTAGTAGCAGTAGTAGTTGTAGTAGTACTTGAAGGTGTTGTAGTAGTAGCAATAGGAGTAGTTGTTGTTGTAGTCGTAGGAATAGGAGTATTTGTTATTGTTGTAGTAGTAGTAGTAGCAGTAGTACTAGTAGACGTAGTAGTATTAGTAGTAGAAGTAGTAGAGGTAATACTCGTAGTAGTAGTTGTAGTAGAAGAAGAAGTAGAAGTAGCAGTAGTAGAAACAGTAGTAGTGGTGGTGGTGGCAGTAGTAGTAGTGGTAGTAAGAGCAATTGTAGCCATATTATTAGCAGCAGTAGTAGTAATAGTGGAAGTAGTTATAGTAGAAGTAGTCATAGCAGTAGCAGAAGTAGTAGTAGTTATTGTTGAAGTAGAAGACATGGTAGTAGTAGCAATAATAGTAGTAGCAGGAGTAGTGGTAGTAGTAATAGTAGTCGGAGTAGTAGTTATAGTAGAAGTAGCAGTAGTACTAGTAGGAAGAGGAGGAGGAGGAGGAAGGGAGCATTACTTGTAGTAGCAGTAATAGTAGTTGTAGTAGTAGCAACAGTACTAGACGTAGTAGTAGTGGTAGTAGGAGTTGATGTAGTAGTATCAATAGTAGTAGTACGGGTAATAGCAGTAGTAGTAGTGGTAGTAGTTGTAGTAGTAGTAGTAGGACTAGCGCTAGTAGTGGTAGTAGCAGTTGTAGCAATAGTAGTAGTTATAGAAGTAGAAGTAGTTGTGGTAGTCACTATAGTAGTAGTGGTAGTAAGAGCAATTGTAGTCATATTATTAGTAGTAATAGTAGTAATAGTGGAAGTAGTAGGAGTAGAAGTACTTGTAGTAGTAGCAAAGAAGTAGTAGTTATTGTTGAAGTAGTAGACATGGTAGTAGTAGCAATAGTAGTAGTGGCAGGAGTAGTAGTTGTAGCAGAAGTAGCAGTAGTAGTAATAGTAGTCGGAGTAGTAGTTGTAGTAGAAGTAGCAGTAGTAGTAGTAGGAAGAGGAGGAGGAGGAGGAGGAAGGGAGCAGTACTAGTAGTAACAGTAATAGTAGTAGTAGACGTAGTAGTAGTAGTGGTAGTAGCGGTTGATGTAGTAGTATCAGTAGTAGTAGTACGGGTAGTAGCAGTAGTAGTAGTGGTAGTAGTTTAGTAGTAGTAGTAGGTATAGTGCTAGTAGTGGTAGTAGCAGTGGTAGCAATAGTAGTAGCAGTTGTTGTAGTAGTTTTAGAAGTAGCAGTAGTTGTGCTAGTCACAGTAGTTGTGGTAGTAGTAGTCGTTGGAGTAGTAGTATTAGTTGGAGAAGTTGAAGTAAGAGTAGTGTTGGTACTAGCAGCAGAAACAACAACAGCAGTAGTTGTTGTTGTAGTAGTAGTAGCAGTGTCAGTAGTAGTAGTAGTAGTAGCAACAGCAGCAACAGCGGTAGTAGTTGTTGTTGTTGTAGTAGTAGTAGTAGTAGCAATAATAGTAGCAGTAGTAGTAGCAGTTGTAGTAGCAGTAGCAGTCGTAGTGGTTTTTGTTATTGTAGTTGAAGTAGTACTAGCAATTATTGCAGTAGTAGGTGTAGTAGTAGTAGCTTAGAAGTTGCCGAAGTAGTAGTAGTAGTCATAGCAAAAGTATTAGCAACGGAAGTATTAGTAGTAATAGTAGACATAGTAGCAGTGGCTGTAGTAGTAGTTGTAGTAGTAGTAGTTGTAGGACTAGTAGTGGCAATAGTAGTAGCAGTAGCAGTAGCAGCAATAGTAGGTGTAGTAGCAGCAGCAATAGTAGTTGCATTGTAGAAGCAGCAGCAGTAGTAGTAGGAATAACAATAGTAGTAGTAGAAGTAGTAGTGGTAGGAGTAGTAGTAGTAGCAATAGCAGTAGTAGTAGTAGTAGTAGTAGTGGTAGTAGTAGTAGTAGTAGTAGTAGTAATAGAAGTAGCAGTGGTAGAAGTATTAAGAGCAATGGTGGTAGTAGTAGTAGTTGTTGTTGTAGTACTAGTAGTAGTAGCAGTAGTAGTAGCAATTGTTGTAGTAGTAGTAGCAATTGCAATAGTCGTAATAGTAATAGTAGTTGTTGTACTAGTAGTGGTTGTTGTTATAGTAGCAGGTGTGTAGAAGTTGCAGTAGTTGATGGAGTAGTAGTCGTATAAGTCGTAGGAGTGTAAGGAGTAGTAGTAGCAGTAGGATAAGTAGTGGTAGTGCTAGCAGTAGTAGCAGTAGTAGTTGTGGTAATAGGTGTGTAGTAGTAGTACCAATAGCAACAGTAGTAATAGTACAAGTAGCACTAGCACTAGTTTCAATAATTGTAGTAGCAGCAGTAGTAGAAGTAGTTGTTGTAGTAGTTGTTGTTGTAGTAGTAGTTGTAGCAGTAGAAGTAGTAGTAGTAGTAGCCGTAGGAGTAGGAGTTAGAGTAGTAGTGGTAGTAGTAGTTGCAGTGTTTGTAATAGTAGTAGTAGTAGCAGTGGTAGTAGAATTAGAAGTAGAAGTAGTTGTTTTCGTAGTAGTAGTAGTAGTAGTAGAAGTAGTAGTAGTAGCAGCAGCAGCAGCAGTAGTAGTAGTACTAGTAGTAGTAGCAGTAGCAGTAGAAGCAGCAGTAGCAGCAGAAGTAGCAATAGAGGTAGTAGCTGTACTAGTAGTTGCAGTAGTAGTATTAGTAGCAGCAGAAGTAGTAGTAGTAGCTGTCTGAATAGTAGTTATAGTAGCAGCAGCAACAATAGTAGTAGTAGTAGTAGAAGTCTGACTATCTACAGAAGTAGTAGTGGCAGTAGAAGTAATAGTAGCAATAGTGGTAGTTGTATAAGTAGTAGTAGCAGTTGGAGAAGCAATATCAGCCGCAGGGGCCGTATTTGTTGCAGTATAAGTAGTTATACTTTTGGTTGTAGTACTAGTAGAAATAGTAGTAGCTATTGCAGTTGCAATACTAGTTATAGTAGTCGAAGCAGAAGTAGTAGTAGTAATAGTAGCAATGGTAGTTGTTGTAGTAGCAGTAGTAGTAGTAGTAGTAGTAATAGGACTAGAAGTAGCAGTAGCAGTAGTAGCAGTAGCAGACGTAGTAGTAGTAGTATTTGTGGTAGGAGTAGTTGTAGTTAGTGGTAATAGTAGTAGTAGCAATAGTATTAGTAGTGCTAGTAGTAGTAGTTGTACTAGTAGTGTAGTAATAGTAGCAGCAGTTGTAGTACTAGAGGTAGCAGTAGTAGCAGTAGTAGCAGTGGTAGCAGTTGTACAAGTAGTAAAAGGACGAGTTGTAGCAATTGTAGTCGCAGTAACAGTAGCAGCAGTAGTAGTAGTCGTAGCAGTAGCAGTAGCAGTTGTTGTAGTAGTAGAAGTAGCGACAGTAGTAGTAGAAGTATTAATAGTAGTAGTAGTTGTTGTTGTTGTAGTAGTCGTAGTGGTAGTAGTAACCGTTGTAGTCGTAGTAGTAGCAGTAATAAGTGCAACAATAGTAGTAGTAGTAGTAGTAGTTGTAGTAGCAGCAACAGCAGTAGTAGTAGTAGTTGTTGGCATAATGGTAGCAATAGAAGGAGTAGTAGTTGTAGAAGTAGTTGTGACAGTAGTTGTAGCAATAGCAGCAGCTGCAATAGTAGTAGTTGTTGTTGTAGTAGTAATAGCACTAGTAGTATGAGTTGTGGTAGTATTAGTTGGAGTAGTTGTAGGAGCAGCTATAGAAGTAGTTGTAGTATCAGTAGTAATAGTTGTAGTAGTTGTAGTTGTAGTACAAATAGTAGCAATAGTAGTAGGAATAGTAATAGTAGTTGTACTAGTAGCAGCTGCAGTAGTAGTAGTAGTGGTTGTGTTAGGAGTAGTAGCTGGAGTCGTAATAGTAATAGTTGTTGTAACAGAAGTAGCAGTACTAGTAGTATTAATAGCAGTAATAGTAGAGTAGTAGTAGTAAGAGAAGTAGTAAGTGTAGTTGTTGTAACAGTAGTAGTGATAGTAGTTGTAGTAGTGGCAGTAGTAGTTGTTGCAGTAGTAGTAATAATAATAATAGTAGTAGTAGTAATAGTCATAGTAGTTTGAGTAGCAGTAGTAGCAGAAGTATTAGTAGTGTTAGTATTAGTAGTAGTAGAAGTGGTAGTAGTAGTAGTAGTTGAAGTGGTAGCAGTAGTTGGTTTAGTAGGAGAAGTAGTAGTAGTAGTAGTAGTTGTAGTAGTAGTAGTAGTAGTAATAGGAGTCGTAGTAGTAGTAGTAGGAGTAGTAGTAGGTGTAGTAATAGATGTAGTAGCAATAGTAGCCGTAATAGTAGAAGCTATAGTAGTATTAGGAGAAATAGTAGTAGTAGTAGTAGTAGTAGTAGCAAAACCAATTGTAATAGTAGTAGTAATAGTAATAGTTTTAGCAGTAGTAATAGTAGCAATAGTTGTTGTTGTAGTCATAGTAGTAGTAACAGCAGTAGTAGTTCTAGTAGTAGTAGCCGTAGTAATAGTAGCAGTAGTCGTAGTAGTAGTAGTATTAGTAGTAGTAGCAGTAGTTGTTGTTGGAGTAGTAGGAGAAGTAGGTATAGTGGTAGTAGTAGCGGAAGCAGACACAGTAGCGACAGCAGCTGCTGCAGTAGCATTAGCAGTAGTGGTAATAGTAGTAGTATTAGTAGTAGCTGCAGTGGTTGTTGTAGTAGTTGTAGAAGAAGTACTAGTAGTAGAAGCTACGGTAGTCGAAGTAGTGGCAGCAGCAGCTACAGCAACAGTAGTAGCACCTGGAAAAGTAGTAGTAGAAGTTATAGTAGTAGTACTAGTAGCAATATTGGTCGCAATAGTAATAGCAGTAGTAGCTGCAGTAGAGTAGTGGTACGGCGATAGTTGTTGCAGTAGCAGTAGTAGTAGTAATAGCTGTATTAGTAGGAATAGTAGTAGTAGTAGTAGCAGTGGTGATGCAAGTAATAGTAGTAGTAGTCGTTGTAGTGCTCGTAGTAGAAGTTGTAACAGTAGCAATAGTACCAGTAGTAGTAGCTGTAGTAGTAGTAGTAGTGGTAGTTGGAGAAGTAGTCGCAGTAATCATAGTGGCAAAAGTGGCAACAATAGTAGTAGTAGTAGCAGCAGCAGTTGCAATAGTAGTGGTAGTTGTAGTGATAGTAGTAGCAGTGGTAGTAGTTGTAGTTGGAGCAACAGCGACACAATTGTAGTAGTAGTAGTAGTACTAGAAGTAGTAGTAGTAGTAGTAGTAGTAGTGTTAGTAGTAGTGGTAGTATTAGTAGTAGTAGAAGTAGCATAAGTAGCAGTAGTTATAGCAGTCGTAGTTGTGATAGTAGTAGTAGTAGTAGTATTGATAGTAATACTATTAGTTGCAGAAGTAGTATTAGTAGGAGTAACAACTGTTGTAGTGACAGAAGTATTAGTAGTAGTAGCAATAGTACTCTTCGTCGTAGTAGTAGCAATAGTAGTAGTAGTAGAAGAAGAAGTAGTAGTAGTAGTAGTAGTACTAGTATTTGTAGTAGTTGTAACTATGGTAGTGCAAGTAGTAGTAGTAGTAGTAGTTGCAAGAGTTGTAATAAAAGCACTTGTAGTGGCCATAGTAGATATAGTAGTTGTAGTAGTTGTAGTAGCAGTTGAAGCAACAGTCGTAGTAGTAGCAGTACTGGCAGTTGAAGCAGTAGTAGTAGTAGCAATACAAAGAGTACTAGTTGTAGCAGTTGTAGTAGTAGTAGTAGCAGAAGTAGTTGTTGCTATACTAGTAGTACCTGTAATAGTTGCAGCAGTTGTGGCAATAGTAGTAGCAGTAATAGTAGTAGCAAATGTAGTAGAAGTAGTACTACTAGTAGTAGTAGCAAAATGGTAAAAGTTGTAGTAGCAGTAGTAGTAGTTGCAATAGTAGTAGTAAAAGTAGGAGTACTAGTATTATTAGCAGCAGCAACAGCAGCAATAGTAGCAGCAACAACAGTAGTAGTAGTTGTAGTAGCAGTCGCAGTAGTAGTAATAGAAATAGTAGTAGTATTCATATTAGAAGAAGCAAGAGCAATAGTAGTAGTAATAGTAGTGGCCACATTAGCAACAGTAGTAGTAGTAGGAGTAAAAGTAGTAGCAATGAGAGTAGTAGTAGTACTCGTTGCAGTAGTAATAGTCACAATAGCAGCAACAACAACCGCAATAGTAGTAATCACAGAAGTAGTAGTATTAGCAGTAGTAGTGGTAGCAATAGCAATAGTAGTACTAGTGGTAGTACTACTAGTAGTAGTAGTAGTAGTTGTAGAAGTAGTTGTAGCAGTAGGAGTAGTAGTTGGTGTTGTAGTAGTAGTAATAATAATAGCAGTAGTAGTAGTAGTAGTAGTAATAGTAGTAGTAGTAGTAGTAGTACTGCTACAACTATTACTACTACTACTACTGCAACTGCTGCTATTACTGCTACAACTACATTTTGTACCACTCCTACTACACCAACTACTACTACTACAGCTACTATTACTGCGAATAATGCTGCTGCTACTCCAACTACTACTACTATTACTTCTGCTGCGATAGCAGTAGCTACTATTATTGCGAATAATGCTGCTGCTACTCCAACTACTACTACTATTACTTCTGCTGCGATTGCTACTGCTACTTTTAACACTAATACTCCTACAACTACCGCTACTACTTCGACTATTTCTTCTACTTCTACTACTACTTCTACTACTACTACAATGGTTGTTGCTACTGCTACAACTACTACTATTGTTGTTGCTACTCTTGCTAATACTACTACTACTATGACTTCTACTACTACTACCACTGCTGCTACTACTACTACTACTATTAGTACTATTACTACTGCTACAGCTACCGCTACTACTACTACAACTTTTGCTCCTACTGCAACTACTGCTACTACTACTGCTGCTACTACTACTGCTACTATCGCTACTACTACTGTTAATACTACTATTACTACTTTAACTACTACTACTTCTACTCGTACTGCAGCTGCGGTTATTGTTGCTACAACAACTACTACCACTACTACAACTACTACTCCAAGTACTACTATTGTTACTACTACTTCTACTGATACTACTGCTGCTGCTGCTACTACTACTACTACTGTTATAGGTACTACTACTTTGTTTCCTACAACAATTACTTCTACTACAATGAATGCTATTACTACAACAACCACTACTACTGCTAATGCTACCACTACTACGACTACTACTACTTTTACTACTGCTACTACTACAACTACCACCACGATTACTACTACTTCAGCTACTTCTTCTGCTAATGCTATCACTACTACGACTGCTACTATTGCTACCAATACTACTACTACTATAGTGACTAAAAGTACTACTACAACACTACGACTTTTGTTGTTGTTGCCGCTACTACCTATGCCACTACAACTACAATTGCTGCGAATTCCGCAACTACTACAGCTACTACTACTGCTACTGCTCTTAAAACTACTACTATTGTGGCTAATGCTACTACAAATACTACTAGTTCTACTACTGCTACCAGTATAGCTACTACTACTACTACTGCTACTACTATTTCTATTAATGCTGCTGCTACTACAATAGCTACTACTACTACTGACGCAGCTTCTACTACTGCTACTTTTACCACTAATGCTGCTACAACTATTGGTACTACTTCTACTGCTGCTGCGCCTACTGCTAGCACTACTACTAATACAACAACTACTGTTGCTATTGCTACTACGACTACTACCACGCCTACTACTTATCTTTCTACCACTACTATTGCTACTATTACTATTACTACTTCTACTACTACTACTACTATTGTTGCTACTGCTACGACTACTACTACTGCTAATATTTCTACTACTACTATGACTTCTGGTACTACTACCACTACAGCTGCTACTGCAACTACTACTACTGCTGTTGCCGCTACTACTATTGCTGTAACTACCGGTGCGACTACTACTGCTACAACCACTGCTGCTGCTTCTACTGCCACTACTATTACTTCTACCCATACTGCTTATGTTATAGCTGCTACAACTGCCCCTACTACTAGTACTGCTACAATTGCTACTACTACTGCTACCACTACTACGAGTACCACTACAACTGCTACTACTACTAGTACTACTACTGCTACTGCTACTACTACTTCTTTTCCAACTACAATTACTTCTGCTACTTGAACTGCTACTACTTCTACTACTATTTCTACTACTAATGCTACAACTACAATGACTACAACTACTACTAATACGACTACTGCTACTACAATTGCTAATGCTGCTACTACTATGATTGCTACTATTGGTACTACTACTACTATTATTATTACTACTACTACTATGACTACCACTATTCGAGCTACTATCGATTCTACTGCTACTACTACTACTACTATCGTTACAACTACTTCTGATGCTACAACTACTATGACTACTACTATTACTAATACTACAGCTACTGCTACTACTACAACTACTTATACTACTACTACAGCTATAGCCACAACAACTTCTGCTACTGCTACTGCTACTATTACAACACAGCTACTTCTGCTACTATTACCGCTACTACCAGTGCTACTGCAACTACAATTGGTACAACTACTATTACAGCACTTACAGCTACTGCTACTGTTGCTGCGGCTACTAGTATTACTACTACTACTACTACTCCTCCTCCTACTATTACTGCTGCTGCTGCTGCTATTAATACTACTACTATTACTATTACTACCATTACTATTACTATTACCACTACTATTACTACTTCTATTACTACTTTTACTTCTACTAATATTACTAGTACAACTATTTGTACCACTATGACTACTACTCCTAATACACCTACTACAAAAACTACTATTACTAATAGTACTACTACTATTATTTCTACTACTACTATTATTATTACTATTACTGCTACTACAATGACAACTAGAACTACTACTACTACTACTACTATCTCAACAATCACGCCTACTACTACTATTACTACTACTATGACTACCACTACTTCTCCTACTATTATTGCTACTACAACTACAGCTACTACTACAACAACAACAACTACTACTTCTACTACTACTACTACTTCAACTATTACTACAAGTATTGCTACTAGTTCTACTACTTCTCCTAATACTACTACTACTGCTTCTACTATTACTCCTATTGCTACTACTACTGCTGCTACTGCTGCTGCTACTATTACTACTTTTACTATGACTACTACTATAACAACAACTACTACTTTTACTACTACTACTAGTACTACTACTACAGCTGCTGCCACTACCACAACAACAACTACTACTACTACAAGTACTACAATTGCTACTACTATTTCTACCACAACAACAACAACAACTACTACTATTACTTCTAATACACCTACTACAACTACTACTATTACTACTACAACTACTACTATTAGTACTGCTACTTCTACAACTATAATTATTACTACTACTGCTATTACAGCTATTGCTACGTCTGCTATTACTACTACTACTACTACTATTAGCATTTCATCTACTACTGCTACTACTTCTATTTCTCCCCCTAGTAGTACTCCTATTATTACTACTACAGCTACTACTGACACTCCTGCTATTACTACTACTACTGTTGCTGCTACTGCTACTACTACTACTATTGTCACTAGTTCTGCTCTACTACCACTACTAGTACTACTTGTTCTACTTTTGTTGCTAGTACTACTGCTGCTACAGCTACTATTATTACTACTATTACTACTATTACTACTACTACTACTACTACTACTACTACTATTACTACTACTGTTACTCCGACTACTACTCCTACTGCTACTATTGGTATTGCCACTACTTCTGCTATAGCTACTACTATTATTGCTATTATTTCTTCTCCTACTACTGCTGTTGCTACTGCTATTACTACTGCTGCTGTGACTGCTACTACTACTACGGCTTGTACTACTACTACTGTTGCTATTGTTACTGCTACTACTCCTACTCCAACTCCAGCTCCTACTACTACTACTGCAACTCCTGCTCCAACTACTACTATGATTTCCACTACCACTACTACTGCTACTACTACTAGTACTGCAACTACTAGTACTACAACTAAAACTGGTACTACTACTATTACTATTGTTGCAACTACTACTGCTGCTGCTGCTGTTGCTGCTACTGCTACTACGAATACTATTTTTGATACCACTACTACTGCTACTACAGCTACTATTACTACTACTGCTACACCTGCTACTCATGCTGCTTCTACAACTACAAGAACTACTACTGCTACTACGAATACCCCTCCTACTGCTACTACTGCTACTACTACTAATTCTTCTAGTGCTGTTGCTGCTACTGATGCTATAGCTACTACTAGTAATGCTACTATCGCCAAAAATGTTGCTACTATTGCGGCTACTATTACTATTAACACAACAACTACTATTGCTGCTACTGCTACTACAAATGTTGCGGCTACAACTTGCACTACTACAACTGCAACAATTACTAGAACTACTACTACTACAACTATTACTACTTTTACAACAACAACTACTGCTTCCATTACTACTACTAGTACTAGTACTACTACTACTACTACTTCGACAACTATTACTACTACAACTATTTCTATGGCTACAACTACTATTACTACTTCTATTACTACTACTAATATTCTTATTACTACTACTGCCACTACTTCTACTACTACTACTGCTACGACTACTACTACTACTTCTATTGCTACTACTACTACAATCGCAACAACTTCTCTTACTAGTACTATTAAAACTACTACAACTTCCATTACTGCTCTTACTACTATTGTCTCTGCTACTACATCTACTGCTGCTACTATGACTACTACTACTACTACTACTGATACTTCTATTATTATTATTACTACTACTACTTCTACTACTACTCCTACTACTATGCCTGCTGCTTCTACTACTACTCTAACGACTACTACTATTACTTCTGTTTGCTACTGCTGCCGCTGCTACTCGTACTTCTACTCATACTAATACTACTACTACTATGACTACTACTACAGCTGCTATTACTTCAACTTCTACTACTACGACTACAACTACTCCTGCTACTACCGCCACTATGACTACTGCTACTACAACAGTTGCTACTACTAATGCTATTACAATAATGACTACTACTTCTACCAAGACTGCTGCTGATACGGCTACTTCTACATCCCCCGCTACTACATTTGCTACTACTACTGCTGCTACTACTACTAGTACAACAACTGCTGCTACTACCACTTTACTACCATTACTTCTGCTACATTGGCTACAAGTACAATTGCTACTACCACAACAACAACAACAACTACTACTACTACTACTAAAACAACTACTACTACTAATACTACTGCTACTACTACTACTACAAATACTACTATTACTAATAGTACTACTACTATTATTACTACTACAACTATTATTATTAATACTACTGCTACTACTACGACAACAACAACAACAACTACTACTACTACTATGCAACAACCACTCCTACTACTACTATTACCACTACTACGACTGCCACTTCTACTCTTACTGTTCTTGCTACTGCTACTATAGCTACTACTACTACAACAACTACAACTACTTCTACTACTACTACAACTATCACTACTATTACTGCAACTATTACTATAACAACAACTACTACTTCGAGAACTACTACTAATACTACTGCTGTTGTTGCTGCTACTACCACAACTGCCACTACTACAACTACAACTACCACAACAACTACTACTACTACTACCACAACAACAACAACAACTATTACTATTAATCCTAATACACCTACTACAACTACAGCTTTTACTACTTCTACTTCTACAACTATTATTATTACTACTACTGCTACTACTACTGGTGCTGCTGCTACTACTACTTCTACTACCATTACTGCTACTACTGCAACTACTTCTACTGCTTCTCCTGCTACTACTCCTATAACCACTACTACTACAACTCCTACTACTTCTATTGCTACTACTACTGCTGCTGCTTCTACTATTACTAATTTTGCTACTACTACCACTACTAATACTACTAGCACTACTGTTGCAACTACTACTAGTGCTACAACTGCTGCTGCTACTACTACTACTACTACTAATACAACAACAACAACTACTACAACTATTACTCTTACAATTGCTGCTACTGCTACTGCTTCTGCTACGGCTACCACTATTACTGCTACTACAGCTACTCTTACTACTGTTGTTACTCCTACTACTACTAAGGCTGCTACAACTACTACTACTGTGACTGCTGCTACTACTATGACTACTTCTGCTACTGCTCCTACTCCAACTCCAGCTCCAGCTCCTACTACTGCTGCTACTACTGCTGCTACAACTACTATTGCTACCACTAATGGTACTGTTACCACTAATGCTGCTATTGCTGCTGCTACTAGTGCTACTGCTACTACTGCTGCTACAACTACTACTGCTACTACTACTACTACTGTTGCTGCTATTGCTGCAACTACTATTGTTATTACCACTGCTACAACAATAACTACAACTACTACTGCTGCTGTTGTTGTCGTTGCCGGTACTATAACTACTACTATTATTGTTGTTGTTGCTGCTGCTGTTGCTATTCTTGCTATTGTTACTACAACTACTATTACTACAACTATAGCTACTACTATTAATGCTGCTGCTGCTGCTACTACTACTACTACTACCCCTTCTACAACTCTGCTGCTTCTACCACTAATGCTGCTACTACTACTACTGAAACTACTACTGTTGCTGCTTCTACTACTACTACAACAACAACTACAATACTACTACTGTAGCTGCTGCACCTCCTCCTACTACTACACCTAACACTTATCTGACTACTACTACTGCTGCTACTACAAGTACTGCTACTGATGCTTTTACTACAACTACTATTTTTAATACTGCTGCTACTGCTTCTGCTACTACTACTACTACTACTACTTTTATTGTTGGTACTACAACTACTAATGTTGTTGCTACTGTTGCTAATACTACTACTACTACTACGACTTCTCCTACTACTACTACTACTGCTGCTACTATTACTATTGTGACTACTACCACTACTACTACTACTACTACTACTACTATTCTAGTTGTTGTTGCTACTATCACTACTACTTCTACTGCTGCTGCTGCTGCTAATGCTACTGCTAGTACTACTACTACTTCTACTACTACAACTACTAATGATGCTTCTACTACTACTATTACTAGTACCACTACTACTACTATTACTACTACTACTGCGACTTCTACCACTAATGCTGCTGCTACTACTACTGATATTACTATTGCTACTGATGTTGCTGCTTCTTCTTCTTCTTCTACTACTACTACTACTATTGTAGCTACCGCTCCTCCTACTACTACTACTCCTACTACTTTTCTTGCTACTACTACTACTACTACTCCTACTACTTATCTTACTACTACTCCAGCTACTACTACAACTACTGCTACTGCTGCTGGTGTTGTTTCTACTACGATTACTATTTCTACTACTACTCCTAATGTTATTGCTACTATTATTGCGACTATTACAACTGCTACTATTGTTGCTACTGTTGCTAACACTACTACTACTACTACTGCTACTAGTACAACTACTACTAACACAACTACTGCTGCTGCTGCTACTGCTACAGTTACTACTACTCCTATAACAATAAGTAGTATTGCTACTACTATTGCTATTACTACTACTACTGCTACAACGACTGCTACTACTATTGCCGCTACTATTATAATAATAACTACTACTACTACTACTACAACTATTGCTGCGGCTACCACTGCCCCAACAACAACTACTACTACTATGCTACTACTGTTGCTGCTACTACCACCGCTACTATTATTAATAATACTACTGATGCTACAAATAATGCTACTACTGCTGCTGTTGCTGTTGCTCTTACTACTACTACTATTTCTGCTACTTTTGCAATTGCTACTACTACTACTAGTACTATTGCTACTACAGCTACTACTGCTAATGCTACTGCTACTACTGCTACTACTACTATTGCTACTACTACTGCTGCTACTACTGTTGCTGCTACTTCTACTGTTGTTACTACAGCTACTACTACTACTACTTCTGCTTCTTCTAGTACAACACTTACCACGACAACTACTACTGCAATTACTACAACTACTACTACTACTGCTACTATTACTGCTACCACTACTGCAACAACATTTCCTGCTACTACTGCTACAACCACTACTACTACTTCTACTACTGTTACTATCACTACAACTACTACTACAACTAGAAATAGTACTACTACGACTACTGCTGCTACTGCTAATGCTACTATGACTATTTCTATTGCTACAACTACTTCTGCTGTTCTTGCTACGGCTACTACTACTGCTGCTGCTACTACTACTGTTACGACTACTACTGCTACTACTATTGATGTTACGGCTAATACTTCTACTGCTGCTGCTGCTGTTGCTACAACTACTAATACTACTATTGTTGCTACAACTAGTAGTACTACTACACCAACTAATACTACAACCACTGTTGTTGTTGCTGCTACTACTACTAGTAGGACTACTACTACTAGTAGGACTACTAGTACTGCTGCTGCTGCTTCTACTACTGGTATTACTACTATGGCTACTACTGCTAAGGCTTCTACTACAACTTCTACTTCTACTACAGCTACTACTTCTGCTATTACTCCTACTACTACTACTACTACTACTACTTCTGCTACTACTACTACTGCTACTGCTGCTGCTACTACTACTAGTAATACTACTTCTGCCACTAATGCTACGACTGCTGCTGCTACTGTAACTATTAATACTTCAACTGCAATGACTTCTACCACTATTACTAGAACTACTACTGCTACTGTTGTGCTACAACTTCTTCTACTTCGACTTCTACTACTACTGTTGCTACTACTAATGGAACAACAACAACTACTACTACTATTGCCCCTACTACTATAACGACTATGGCTTATTGCTACAAACTACTGTTGCTGCTACTACTTCTACTACTACTTCTGCTACTACTACTTCTACTGCTACTGCTGCTACAACGCCTACAGTACTACAACTGCTACTACTAATGCTACTACTACTACTACTACTACTACAAGAACAACAACAACAACTACTGCTGTTGTTGCTGCCGTCGCTACTACTGCTACTTCTACTACTATTACTACTACATCTCCTATAACTTCTACTACTACTACCACTACTACTGTAACTATACTGCTACTACTTCTACAACAACAACAACAACTACTTTTCCAACAATAACAAATACTACTGCCTCTCCTACTACTATTACTCCAACTACAACTACAACAACTACAACTACTACTACTATTGCTACTGCTACTACTTCTACTTCTACTACTGCAACTGCTGCTAAACTACTACTACTTCTACTACTACTGCTGCTACTACTGCTACTACTGCGATGACTAATACTACTTCTCAAACAACAACAACAACAACAACTACTACTACGATTATGGCTGCTGCAACTGCAACAACAACTTCACTTATTACTGCTACAACTACTCTTGCTACTACTACCACTGCCACTACTGCTACTACTACTACTGCTACCACAACCATAACTACTAGTATTACTATTACTACTACTTGAACTACTCCAACTTCTACTCATACTACTGCTACTGCTACTACTACTACAACTGCTATAACAACTACTACTATTACTGCTAATACTTATACCGCTGCAACTGCTATAACAACTACTACAACTTCTACTGCTACTGCTGCTACTAATGCTACTACAACTAATTCAACTACTACCACTACTAATACTACTACTACTAATGTTGCTATTACTACTTCTACTACTGCTAGTTCTACAACTAACTCTTTTCTTACTTCTACTTCTTCTGCTACTAGTACTATGATTACTACTACTACTATTACCACTGCTACAACTACTACTACAATGACTACAACTACTGCTACTACTACTACTACTACTACAACTACTGCTACTACTACTACTACAACTACTGCTACTACTACTACTACAACTACCATTATTACTTCTACTTCTACTACTTGTACTTCCACTATCGATTTTGCGGCTATAACAATTACTACTATAGCCACCTTTGCTACCACTACTACTACAACTATTGCTACTAATACGGCTTCTGCCACTACTACTGTTGCTACTGCTATAGTTAGTACTACTCCTACTACCTTGACTACTGCTACAACTAGAGCTACAACGACTGCTGCTACTGGTACTATTACTGCTACTACCATTGATAATACTATTGCTACTACAGCCACTACAACTACAACTACTACAACACTACTACAGCTGCCGCTATTACCGCTACTACTAGTTCTACTACAACTACAGTTGTTGTGACTATTGCTACTGCAACTGAGACTTGTACTCCAACAACTCTTGCAACTGCTACTACTACTGTTGCTACTACTAATGCCACTACAACAACTACTACTGTTGCTACTACTGCTTTAGCTATTACTACAACAACTGCTACTACTGCTACTGATAAGGCTACTTCTACTACTGCGGCTACTACTTCTGCTACTACTACTACTATTACTACTACTAGTACAACTACTACTACCACGACCACTATCAACACTACTACATCTACTGCTACTACTACTACAACAACAACTACTACCACAACAACATCAACAACAACAACAACCACTACTACTGTTGCTGCTGCTGTTACTACTATTACTACAACTTCTACTGCTGCTGCTGCTACAACAACAACTAAACTACTACTCCTACTACCACTACAACTACTACAACTACTACTTCTGCCTCTACTACTACTACTGGTGCTACTACTACTACAATACTACTACAGTTAAAACTACTAGTACTACTTCTACTGCTACTGCAACTACTACTACAACTACCACTATGACTACTACTACCGCTACTACTACTACAGCTACTAATACTACTACTTCTACTACTAATACTACTACTACTACTACAACTACTACTACTACTACCGCTACTGCTACTGTTGCTACTACTACTACTACTATTAATACTACTAGTACCTCTGCTACTACTAATACTACTAGTACCTCTGCTACTACTGCTGTTGCTACTACTACTTCTACTACTACTACACCTACAACTACAACTACTACTTCTACTAGCACTACTATTACAACAACAACTACTACTACTACTGCGGCTGCTACTAGTACTGGCGCTACTACTACAACTACTTCAGTTGCTACTACAACTACTTCTATAACAAGAACAACTACAATTAGTACTTCTTCTACTGCTACTACTGGTAGTACTACCACTACTACTCCAACTTCTACTTCTACTACTACTACAACTTTTGCTTATACTACTACTACTATTACTGCAAGTACTATTACTACTACTACTCCTGTCACTACTATTACTACTATTACTACTACTACTGCTGTTACTACTACAACAACAACAACTACTACTATTACTACAACTACCAATACTACTACTACTTCAACTCCTGTTGCTACAACTACTACTACTACTACTGCTACAACAACTACTACTACTACTACAACTGAAATTACCACTACGACTAATGCTATTACTTCTACTACTACTAATGCAATTCCTATTACTACTACTCCTCCTATTACTACTACTACTACTCCTAATACTGCTTCTACTACTATTGCTACAATTGCTACTACTACTACTACTACTACTACTACTCCGCTACCACTACTACTACTACTACTACTCCGCTACCACTAAAACTGCTACAACTATTACTCCTATAACTACTATTACTGCTATTACTATTACTCCTACTTCTTATACTACAACACTAGTACTACTACAATAATAACAACTACAACAACTACTACTAGTACTGCTACTACTAATTCTAGTAGTACTGCTCCTACTATTGCTACTGCTTACTACTACTACTACTACTACTACTACTAGTACTAGTACTACCACTACTACCACTAATACAAGTTCAACTTCTCCAACTACCACTCCTACTAATCGTACCACTACAATAGCAACTACTATGGCTATTACTACTACAACTATTATTACTGCTAGTACTAATGCTACTGCTACTGCAACTACAAGCCTTACTACTTCAGCTACTACTACTACTATTATTACTACTACTACAACTACAACAACAACTACTACTACTATTGAAACCACTAATACTATTCCTACTCTTACTCCTCCGATTGATAAGACTACAGCTACTACAACTACCACTCCTACTACTACTCATACTGTGGCTACTACTACTCCTACTACAACTCCTACAACTACTACTACAACTACGATTAATACTAATATTACTCCTACTACTACGACTGCTGCTACTACATCTTCGACAACTACTTCTACTCCCACTACTATTACTACTACTACTAATATGACTACTACTCCTACTGCAACAACAGCAACAACAACAACTAGCACTAATACTACTACTACTACTACTACTACTACTACTACTACTACTACTACCGCAAACAATAACAACAACAACTACTACTAAGACTACTACAATTCCTACTCATCCTACTACTGCTTCTACTACGACTACTACTGCTACTACTACAGTTGCTACAATTACTACTACTATTACTACTACTACCCATACTCCTACTCCTACTACTACTCTTGCAACTACTAATTCTACCACCAGAACTACCACTATCACTGCTACTACTACTGCAGCTACAATTGCTGCTCCTACTACCACAACTGCTATTACTATTACTAAAACTTCTACAACTAGTACTACTACTACTCCTACTACATCAACTACAACAAGAACTGCTGCTACTACTACTACGACTACTACTATTCCTACTCCTACTCCTATGACAAGTAGAATTCCTACTCTTGCCCTTGCTCCTATGACTGTTACTACTACTACTCATACTACTACTACTACTGATACTACTACTCATACTCCAACTCGTACTACTACTGCTGCTACTAATACTACTTCAACTACTATTACAACAACTACTACTACAACAATAACAACAACAACTACTACTACCACAATTGCGCTAAGGCTACTAATACTACCTCAAATACTACTACTACTACTACTACTTCTACTACCGCTACAACTACTAGTGCTACTACAATTACTGCTACTACTGCTACATCTACAGCTGCTACAATTACTGCTACTATTGCTATGACTAATATTATTACTACAATGGCTACTACTACTACTGCTACGACTAATACTACTGCTACAACTGCTACTACTGCTATGAATAACACTGCTACTACAACTGCTGCTGCTACTACTACTACTTCTACTACAGCTACTACAGCTATTGCTACTGCGACTACTACTAATAATACCACATCTTCCGCTACTGCTACTACTATTTCTACTAGTGCTACTCCTAATACTGCTGCTACTACTATTAATACTAGTGTTGCTGCTACTGCTGCCAGTACTAATGCTACTACTACTACTACTACTACTACTACTACTACAACAACAACAACAACAACAACTACTATAACTACTACTAAAACTACTCCTACTATTGCTTATGCTGCTATTAATATTACTTCATATACTATAACTACTACTACTAATACTACTACCGCTACTACTACTACCACTACCACTATTACTACTGGCATTGCTACTGCTGCTACTACTAGTACTATTGCTCTTGTTGCTGCTACTAACGCTACTACTATTACTACTCCCGCAACTACTACTACTACTGCGGCTACAACAACTACTACTTCTCCTCTTACTACTACTGCTACTACTGCTGCTACTACAACTATTACAACAACTACTACAGCTACTGCTACTACGACTTCCACAACTATAATTGCTACAACTACTTCTACAGGTACTACGATAGTAAGTACCACAACTATTACTGCTACAACGACTACTACTACTACAACTACTACTATGACTATTACTAGTATGGCTGTTAATGCTACTTCTACTACTCCTATTACTACTTCTACAACTATTGTTGTTGCCACAACAACTACTACTACTTCTCCTATTACTACCACTCGGCTACTACTACTACTACTACTACTGCTGCTGCTGCTACTGCTGCTGCTGCTGCTACTACTACTACTACTATAACTAACTTCTCCAATTACTATTACTACTTCTACCAATACTACTACTATTGTTAGATGCTACTACAACTACTGCTACTACTACTACTACTTCTACTATTACTCAAGCTACTACTACTACCACCATAACCACTCCTTATATTGCTTTTACTACTACTCTTACTACTCCTGCTACTACTACTGTAGCTATTACTAGCACAGCTAGTAGAATGAGGTAGAACACTACAAGGCAAAACTATGGGATTTAGGGCTGGAGAAGGAGCTACAGCAGGACCAGGAAGAGCTGGAAGCCGATGACCTCAAAAAAGCCAGAGGAAAAGTTATCTGTATCAAGGAGGAAGATGCTAATGTTTTGATGTAGGAAAGGATTCTCAAAGCCTCTATAGCCGGGCAAAAAGAACCGCAGCAACAAACGAGACCCAAAATAGTGAAAAATATGCTGTATAACATGCAGGTGGAGTTTGAAATTTCTGGAATTCCCAGGTTCCAAGTTAGAGCAATACATGACACTGGTGCAACCACATGCTGCATAGATGAAACATCTATCCCAGAAGAAGCTGTTGAAAAGAATTGTTTTATAATGCACTTCAGCGGAATCAACTCAAAGCAGATGGCAGATAAAAAGCTGAGGCAAGGGAGAATGTACATCAGAGAAAACATCTTCAGAATCCCATATAGTTACAGCTTCAGAATGGAATTGGGCGATGGCATCCAGATGATTACTGGGTGCAATTTCATAAGGGAAATGCAAGGGGGAGTATGTATAGAAGGTAGTATGGTTACTTTTTATCTGACTACCATTAATAATACCCCTGTAGCAGCAGTGGCAGCAGCTTTAGAGGTGCTGGATTTGGAGGAGGACGAGTACATTGACATTAAGGAGTCAGTGTACTATAACCAGGAGAAAAGCCGGGAGTCGTTCCTACGGGAGTTTGAACCCATAATACAAAAGCTTAAGGAGGCAGGCTATATTGGTGAAGATCCCTTAAGGCACTAGTCGAAGAACCGGGTGGTGTGCCAATTAGACATCAAGAACCAGGACTTCACAATCATAGTTAAGCCCCTCAAACATATTACTCCCAGTTTCCATGATGCATTCAGGAGACATGTGCAGGCATTACTCAAAATTGGGGTTATAAGACCAAGAAGAAGCAGGCATCGGACAACAGCAATAATTGTCAACTCTGGGACGAGTATTGGTCCGAAGTCAGCAAAAAGGGTATGTGCCTATGCAAGTGGCAAATTCAATCCGCCAAAGTCTGCAATTGACACAGAGATCTATGCCGTCACAAATTCCTTGGAGGCACTAAAAATTTACTACCTAGACAGAGTAGAGTTGACTATCCGAACAGATTGTCAAGCGATTATCATCTTTCTCAACAGGTCCTCCAATAACAAACCATCCAGGGTCCGATGGATGGCATTCACTGATTATATAACAGGGATGGGGATTTATGTGCAATTCGAGCATGTCAATGGAGGCGACAACCAGCTGGCAGATGCCCTATCTGGGTTAATTAACTATGTTATTATTTCAAGATGACCGACGGAGGAAGAACAAGAAAAGCTAAGTCTCACAGCGATAGCCCTATAGGAGGTCAGCACCAAACCACACAAGGAGGCCCAGAGCAAGCTAGCAGCAATGCTAGCGGTGTTGTGCACTACTCACGGCTCATCTGGCAGCTTGGGAACAAGTCACTACACACGGACGTCCATAGCTCCATCCGAAGTGACCTCCAACACTTGGAGCAACAGGCAGCACATGAAGCACTTGCAGCCCTCATCCAATTATGGGAAATACATTCCCTAAAGACTAAGTAATGTTTACAACAATGGCGGATGGATAAGTTTTGGGCCCAATGGCACCCGACCATTAAACAGATAAATGACCAACTTGAGCGGGCCGTCAACGTCACTATCAGTTCCATCCAGCGGACGGCTGCCTTTCAGCCAACTTCTCAACAGAAGCATGGTGGAGAGTAGATCACTTCTTTTCTTTACCTAAATTTTTTTCTCAGATGCCTTAGTGGATGCGCAACACAATGTAAAGCTACTATTTGGTACAGTAGCTTTTAGTAAAGCTACTTTTGTAAAGTGCCTTTGTAAAAGCAGATGCGATGTTATCGCTTCTGCTGGCGTTTAAGTAGCTTTTAGTAAAGTGCCTTTGTAAAAGCAAATGTGATGTTATCGCTTCTGCTGGCTTTTAAGTAGCTTTTAGTAAATGGCACTCGACCATTAAACAGATAGATGTCCAACTGGAGTGGGCCGTCAACCTCACTATCAGTTCCATCCAGCGGACGGTTGCCTTTCAGCCAACTCCTCAACAGAATCGTGGTGGAGAGCAGATCGCTTCTTTTCTTTACCTAAAATATTTTATCATATGCCTTAGTGGATATGCAACACAATGTAAAGCTACTATTTGGTAAAGTAGCTTTTAGTAAAGCTACTTTTGTAAAGTGCCTTTGTAAAAGCAGATGCGATGTTATTGCTTCTGCTGGCTTTTAAGTAGCTTTTAGTACAGTGCCTTTGTAAAAGCAGATGCGATGTTATCACTTCTGCTAGTATAAGTTTCCTCCTATAAAAATGGGAGGGTATCATAATAAGAGGGCATCGACCGAGTGATCGGCAAGGTGTAAATCAGTTTCTAAGCGAAGCCCAGAGTTATCTGTGAGTTTTTCCATATTTTTTCTCCTTATTCTCCTTGCCTTCCGCACTACTTCCCGCGCATAGTTCCGGTCGTTCACCGTGCCGCATCGCGTCACCGTGGTATCAAAGCAAGGTTGAAAAATATGGCTTTGGAGTAGAACCTCCTAGGGTTAAGATACAAGAGGTCTTAGGGGATGGTCTTTTCTATTCATTCTTGTATTACTTTCCTCTACCTTCAGATTGTATTCAGTCTTAAGGGCTACTAAACAATAATCGTTTGAGTTATCTCAAGGCAAAGCAAAAGGCTAGGTCCTCACTTGGCAGTTAAGGCGTGTGGCCATGAGTAAGCCCAAGGGCGCACCTAGATGAGCTGAGATTTGAGAAGACACACCTGGTTATGGTTGAGTAGAACTTTCGGTAGTATAGATGTCTGAAGTCCGGGAAAGAGTAATACAAGAGTGGTATAGCAAGTCCCGAACCTCAAACCTCGAATACCTTGACCTTGTTTCAACCAAAAGTGTTACTTTGAACCAGTTGGCCAATAATATTGATGTTGTACACAACAATATTTGTCTTTCATCCCGAGTCAACCTGAAAAATTTCAAACAAATTCTCGAATGATTTGAAGAGCTTGAAAAAGAGGTTTCTGATCTTAGGGAAGCCTTGAAAAACCTAACTGTCGTATATATAGAGGAGAGACCAAGAAGAGAGTTCTTAGGATTCCCGGGAGAGATAAGCAGGAAATTAGGGGATATCCAAAGGGACTTAGAAGAAATCAAAGGGTAGGGTTTTTCTCCTAGGTTGCAGGAAAAGGCACTCTGCGGGTATTCAGGGACCCGTTCAAAATCCTCCAAGAAGAAAATGAAAAGCTGGAGGGAAACTAAAGGCTACAAGTACTGATCTGGAGCAGGCGTCCACATCGGCAGCAACCCCCCTTTTTGAGGATCAAATTAGGGGGTACAGAAGAAATCAACGCCGCCAGCATAATATGCAGCAAGGGGCCAGGAGAAGCGGGAGGCATCTAGTTGGGAAGCCACCTTCCCAGCAAATCTTGGAACAACAGATTGACCCTCAAGCGGAGTTACAACTATCAATGAGGGAACAGGCGTCAATAGTTCCTACTGAAGTCCCGTACCACTCTAGGAGTGACGACGCTCATCATCGGGTCTATATGCATAGATCCGAGGAGGCCATCCTATGCACTGACAACAGCCAACAGGATAGGATGTTCATCCAGGAGGAAAGCTATGAGCCGCTTCAGCGGAGTGGATTTCAGTACATCCACCTGGGCGTCCTGCAAGTAAGAATCCAGACCCTCCATAGGCAGGAGGAAGGTACGTTATCCCTTATATTATTCAGGGATAATAGGTGGTTGGGTGACCAGTCGATACTAGCTACTAATGAAGTAGATTTAACAAAGGGAAGTCAGCTTGTATATGTTATCCCCAATATGATGCTAACAATTGGTGATTTTTTTAGAAACATTCAAGTTTCTATTCTAACCAGGGGCTACAAACAGTGGCAAAACAGCGAGGCCAACCTTCTAATTACAAGAGTCCTCATTGGAAGGCTATCCAACACTCCTAATGTTGGATTTGCCTTTGAAGTCCAAGGAGTTGTCGACTATCTGGTGAGTCATGGTGTAAGGGCTCTTCCAGGGAGGAGGTACTCGACAGCGGCACTCCAGGGACTCAATTGGGTAATAAAGCCAGCACAAGCCCCAAATCCGAGGTAGCCTACAGAAGTCATCAGCCGTAACCTGATTAACGGAAGCATGGCACTAAGTTTTCGAAATTATGCGGCCACCTCGACCCCCAGGGCATCTTGTTGTAATAAAGGGGATGAGAAAGTACAAAGTGATGAAGAGGAGGTTCGTTCTAAAATTTGAGCTATTTTCCTGGAAGCTAAAACCTTCCCATCACTAAGGGAAAGTTCTGACCGGCATCAAGGGAATCTCGTGAGGATCCATGCAGAGGATACACGCCCAGGGGCCTCTGTACCTCGGTCCATGGACCCCTCATTGGACGAATCTGATGACTGGGAAGACACATATTTCAGTCGGCTTCAGGATGAGGGGCTAGTACATAAAGGAACCCTCGACTACCCCATGAGAGATGAACCAGTCTGGGATTCTTATCCAGATGACGAAGTGTACGGGAGCTGCCCCAACATTGTTGCAGTCGGATGTGAAAGTAATGAGCCTCAGGAGACGCTTGAGTACCCGACGCTCAAAAAATTATCGGAGGCCTTGTATTCAAGCGCTGTGACTTCGCCTTACAGACCCCTCGTAGATACATCAATGGGACCCCCAAGCTATCCTCTGGCCTCGACCCCCTCCTCATCAAGACAGGAGCCAATCTTTAAAGGCCATGACAAGGGGACTTTTAGAAGGGCAACAAATAATGAGATGTGGAATCTGCCCTTAGCCCAGCAAAGCGGAGGAGCTCTTTTTGTAATCATGGAGCAGCTGGGATTATTTGATGATGTGTTCACAAGATGGGAGTCCATTACAAGAAATCATGTGGCAAGCATGGGATTCACTGATGTAAGGGACAAGCTTGACTACATAGAAAATTTACTTGGGGATGTGGAGAAGCTCACGTGGATCCAGTGGAGAATGCAGTACGGGGACGAGTACCAGGGGCTGATTGTGACGGGAGAAGGACGAGAAGGGACGCAAAATATTTTGTCCTAGAAAAGAAGAGTATTTACCCTGGAAGACCCTACTACTGGATCTACTGCCATCCAGGATGAAGCGTATAGAGATCTTGAGCGCCTGTCATGTGACAATGTCAAAAACATTATCAAATACAAGAACGACTACATGAGGCTCGCCGCCAAGACGGGAAGGCTTTATATAGGTACTGAATTATCTGAAAATTTTTGGTTGAAAATGCCTGCTGATCTGGGGAGGAAGATAAAGGAGGCATTTGACCAAAGATACTCAGGAGTTCAGGTTGGAGTATTGCCCAGGGTACTCTTTGCTACAAATTCCTGGAAGCGAAGTGCAAGGACGCAACGTTTAAGTGGTCCTTGAAGGATCTCTCCTTCTGTAGCCAAATTTTGATACCAGGCTACTACAAGAAGGAGAGGAGGTATGGTTTAAGGAAATCCACTACATACAGCGGAAAGCCCCATGAAACCCATATCAGGGTAGAGAAGAGGAAGCATTTGGTCAGAAACAGGAAGTGTAAATGCTTTCTCTACGGACAAGAAGGGCATTTTGCTCGAGAATGCCCCAATGACAGGAGACACATGAAAAGGGTAGCTATATTTGAGCAATTAGCTATTCCTGACGATTATGATATTTTATCAGTTCAGGAAGGGGAGGCATAGAGCAACGCCATCTTCAGTATCTCTGAAGGAGAAGATGGGGAGCTGATGCAGTCACTCAATGCGGTGACTCAGGAGGAGTCTATCTTTATGTTGGTAGAAATCGAAGGAGGATACCGACCGCAGGTGAAACTACCTGAGGAACAGATGGGCTGTTTGCATAATTGGCAGCGCAACAACTTTGTGCAACCACAGCATGAAAACTGCACATGCTGTAAAAGAAAGTCATTGCAGAGGGCGCGAATTCACTGCGTGGAGTGTATGGTAACCGCATGTAACCTCTGTGGTCCCTATTATTTTAAAAGGCAGGTCCCAGTGGCGCCAACAGCGCTTGCGCCATTTTTTTCGCAATAGTTAATTCAACAACAACAATATTACATATCCTAGTGTGAGGGGTAGATTTCACGGCTAAAGAAGGAGGTAGAACACTATAAGGCAAAACTACGGGATTTAGGGCTGGAGAAGGAGCTACAGCAGGACCAGGAAGAGCTGGAAGCCGATGACCTCAGAAAAGCCAGAGGAAAATGTATGTGTATCAGGGAGGAAGTTGCTAATGTTTTGATGTAGGAAAGGATTCTCAAAGCCTCTGTAGCCGAGCAGAAAGAACTGCAGCAACAAACGGGACCCAGAATAGTGAAAAATATGCTGTATAACATGCAGGTGGTGTTTGAAATTTTCGAAATTCCCAGGTTCCAAGTTAGAGCAATACTTGACATCGGTGCAACCACATGCTGCATAGATGAAGCATCTATCCCAGAAGAAACTGTTGAAAAGAATTGTTTTATAGTGCACTTCAGCGAAATCATCCTAGAAACAGACGGCTGCATGGACGGATGGCGGGGTATATGCAAATTGAAACCCCAAAAATATGATCTGAAGTCAGCAGGAAGGGTATGTGCCTATGCAAGTGGCAAATTCAATCCGCTAAAGTTTGCAATTGAAGCAGAGATCTATGCCATCACAAATTCCTTGGAGGCACTAAAAATTTACTACCTAGACAGAGTAGAGTTGACTATCCGAATAGATTGTCAAGCGATTATCAACTTTTTCAAGAGGTCCTCCAATAACAAACCATCCAGAGTCCGATGGATGGCATTCACTGATTATATAACAGGGATGGGGATTTCTGTGCATTTCGAGCATGTCAATGGAAGCGACAACCAGCTGGCAGATGCCCTATCTAGGTTAATTAACTATGTTATTATTTCAGGATGACCGACGGAGGAAGAACAGGGAAAGCTAAGTCTCGCAATGATAGCCCTACAGGAGGTCAACACCGAACCAGACAAGGAGGCCTAGAGCCAGCTAGCAGCAATGCTAGCGGTGTTGTGCACTACTCACGGCTCATCCGGCAGCTTGGGAACAAGTCACTACAACCAAACATCCATAGCTCCATCCGAAGTGACCTCCAACACTTGGAGGAACAGGCAGCGCACGAAGCACTTGCAGCCCTCATCCAATTACGGGAAATACATTCCCTAAAGACTAAGTAATGTTTACAACTATGGCGGACGGATAAGTTTAGGGCCCAATGGCACCCGACCATTAAACAAATAAATGACCAACTTGAGCGGGCCGTCAACCTCACTATGAGTTCCATCCAGCGGACGGCTGCCTTTCAGCCAACTCCTCAACAGAAGCATGGCGGAGAGTAGATCACTTCTTTTCTTTACCTCAAATATTTTATCAGATGCCTTAGTGGATGCGCAACACAATGTAAAGCTACTATTTGGTAGAGTAGCTTTTAGTAAAGCTACTTTTGTAAAGTGCCTTTGTAAAAGCAGATGCGATGTTATTGCTTCTGCTGGCTTTTAAGTAACTTTTAGTAAAGTGCCTTTGTAAAAGCAAATGCGATGTTATCGCTTCTGCTGGCTTTTAAGTAGCTTTTAGTAAAGCTACTTTTGTAAAGTGCCTTTGTAAAAGCAGATGCGATGTTATCGCTTCTGCTAGTGTAAGTTTCCTCCTATAAAAAGGGGAGGGTATCATGATAAGAGGGCATCGACCGAGTGATCGGCAAGGTGTCAATCAGTTTCTAAGCAAAACTGCTACCACTACTACTACTACTACTACTTCTCCAACAACAACTATCACTACTGCTACTGCTACAGCCACTACTACAACTGTTGCTGCTGTTGCTGCTTCTAACACAGCTATTACTTTAACTACTGCAACTATTGCTACTTCTACTACAATTGTTATAGCTAGTACAATTTCTCCTATTACTACTGCTGCCACTACTACTACTACTACTACAACAACAACTACTACAAATACTACTACTACCACTACTACTACTGCTTCTACCACTACCACCACCACCACTACTACTACTACCTCACCAACTACTAGTTCTACTACTACACTAATACAACTACTATTACTATAACTACTACTACTGTAATAATTGCTGCTACTATTGCTACTACTACTACTTCTGCGACTACTATTGCTACTACTGCTACTACTATTGTAGCTACTACTACTAATACTATTTCTACTACTACTACTGCTACTAGTAGGACAGCTACTGCTATTATTACTTCTACAACAACAACAACAATGGTAACTACTACTACTACTATTTATACTTCTGCTACGACAACAATGACTACCACTACTGCCACTACGGTCACTACTGCTACCAATACTTGGCCTGCAACTATTGCTGCCACTACTATACTACAACTACTACTACTGCTACTATAGCTACTCTTACTACTACTACTACTACTGCTACAACTCATACAACAACTACTGTTGCTACTACTACTTCTCCTACTAATACTATAGTTTGTACTACTTTTGGTACTACTACTAATGCTACTACTGCTACTACTACTATGACTACCTCAATACTGCTACTACAGCAACTACAGCTACTTCTACTACTACTCCTCCTACTACTACAACAACAACAACAACAATAACAACTATAGCTGCTATTCCTACTATACCTACTGCTACTACTGCTTCTACTACTGCTATAGCTTGTATTACTACTCCTCCTACTACTACTACTAGTATTGCAACTATTACTTCCACTACTACTACTGCTGCTGCTACTACCACTACTACCACCATGATTATGACTACAGCTATGACTATGACTACCACAATAACAACTACTACTACCCCAACTACTAAAACTACTACTACTAGTACAACTACTTCGACTACTACTACTATTGCTCCTATTGCTACTATTGCTTCAACAACTACTAAAACAACTATTACATCTATAATAACTACTACTGCAAATGCTACTACGGCTCCTGCTATCATTGCTACTACTCCTACTATTACTACTACTACAACTACTACTACAACAACAACTAACACTACAACTATTACTACTACTACCCCTACTACTCCCACCACTACTGCTGTTGCTGCTACTACTTCTCCCGCTTCTCCTACTACTATGACTATAGCTACTACTACTACTGTAATAACTACTGCTACTAGTACTACTACTAGTACCACTACTACAACTGCTACGACAATAACAACTGCTACTGCTGTTATGACAACTATTGCTCCTACTACTAATACTATTGCTTCTACTATAACTACTACTACTGCTATTATTTCTACTTCTGCTACTTCTACTAGTACTACAACAACTCCTACTACAACTGCTACAACTAGTATTTTTACTAATGTTGCACCTACTACTATTGCTACTACTACTATTTCTTCAACTGCTACTGCAAATGGTACTCCTACAACTACTACTAGTAATACTGCTCCAACTACTACTACTTCTACTACTGCTTCTGCTACAACTAATACTACTCCTACAGCTACTGCTACTACAACCTCCACTATGACAACTGATACTCCTACTACTATTGCTACTGCTACTACTTCTATGACTACTACTGCAGCTGCAACTCCTACTACTACTACTATTGCTACTACTACTACTCCTACTACCACCACCACCACCACTACTACTAGTACTACTACTACTAGTACTGCGGCTACTACTATTGCTGTTAATGCTACTGCAACTATAACTACTACAAGTACTACTTCTATTACTATTATTATTGCTACAACTACTACATCTACTACTGCTACTGCTGCTACTACTTCAGCTACTACTACTACTACTATTACTACAACTGCTGCTACTACTACTACTAGTTCTACTACTACTACTACTACTACTACTACTACTACTACTACTACTACTACTACTACTACTACTACTACTACTACTACTACTACTACTACTACTTCAACTACTACTAGAAATAATACTACTAATGCTATTACTACCACTACTACTGTAACTACTACTACCGCAACCACCACTACATCTAGTACTACTGCTACAACTACTTTTCTGACTTCTACTTTTGATACTACTACTACTCCTTATCTCCTCCTCCTCCTTCTACTACTGCTATTACTTCCACTACAGCTACAACTACTACTACTTCTACTACTACTGCTACTACTATAACTACTGCTACTGCTACTACTACTGCTGCTACTGCTACCACTCCACTTCTCTGACTATTGCTACTATTGATATTACTACTGCTGCTGCTAGTGTTGCTACTTCTACTACAACAACAACAACTACTACTACTACTACTACTATTAATACTACTACTACTTCTATTATGACCACTACTACTACTATTAATACTACTACTACTTCTACTATGACTACTACTACTATGGCCGCTGCCACTACTTCAACTACTTCTACTATTAATACTACTACTACTTCTACTACTGCTACATTTTATAGTACTACTATTACTTCAACAATGACTACTACTACCGCCACAGCTACACCTACTACCTCTACTTCTACTACTACTACAATT